>KZ819817.1:0-49162 GCA_003144235.1 Violaceomyces palustris | reverse complement strand
ACTGATCAGGTAAAAGTTCACAGGGAGAGGAACAGTGCTGACTCAGCAAGATGACTAAGCAGAGAGCAAGTTTGAAGGTGTTTTATTATGTGAGTTGTGTAGGTACAGGCAAGGGAAGAAGGATGTGGTGGTAGTAGTGAAGGTGGTGATCGCGATGGGAAGATGATGTGTCAAGACATAAATCGGCAAGGTCTGTACTGTCTTCTGATCTATATGATTTCTGACCTGAATTTTAGGCAGTTCACATATGGTAATAAACCTTCTCTTCCCTCTTTCCCTCCATCTTCTGTTTCACATCTATCCATCCACTCCTGTACCCAAGTAGCACTTTCTGGAATCTAAGAGATTAAGCCAGCCATTCTTAACCTTCTTCCTCTACCTTTACATCTTCTTTTCAGCCTACCTTCCCATCTAGTTCTTACAAAAACATCAGTCTCTCTTTCCTCTCATTCTTTCGATTTTCTCGAGACCTTATCCTCGGCCTCTCAAAGGCAGCCATGGAGTCCCAGGCAAGTTGTACAAGCTTTCTGTCATCAAAGCACAAGAGTTTGAGATGACCAAAGACAGCGGGATCAAGGAGAAAACGAAAAAACGTGCACCAAAGAGAGGCAGAACGTTACGAGATGCAAAAGGTGGAAATGCTTCCTTGAAAGAAAGACAGAGTACATCTTAGTAGTTTACAATGCTTCTCTTGCGAACTGTCAAATTTCATGAAGGTGATGGACGGATTGTTGATTCCACAGTGAGGCTTTGAGTTGAAACAGGCATGGGCTTCGAAACTTGGTTGACCCGACATCAATTATCCAGAACCTGTCGAATCCATGAACTCATACCCACCACAACCACTTCCCAGATCCAATGCAGTCGCTTGAATAATCCATGATTCACGGACCGATGACATGCCACATCTGAGCCTTCCGCGCCATTCCAATAACGGTCCGACCCCTTTGCCATACTTCCTCTTTCTAGCTCAACTCAAGTTAGAGGGGAAAAAGGGATCCAGAATGCAGCCGGAAGTGTGGATTGTCGAGATTTCTTCATCGATTTCCCACTTTCCGTTGCTTTCCCGTCTTCAATCCTGACTCGATGTTTGCCACATTCCATCACTGCCATAACGATCTCGGGCAACTTTTCAAAGTCCATCTAAGCCCGGCAGGCATTCTTTTGCGAAAAGATCAACAGTCTTACAACGTGCTTTGAGATAATGTTGATCTTGCTGCATTGCCATTAGCCCCGGCCGGGCACGTAAACGGGCTCACCCACTTGGTATGAGTGTCCACCGTAAGGATCCTGGTAAGACTGCTGCTGCAAATATGGCTGCTGCTGATGATCCATGTAGGGTTGCTGTTGATGATCCAGGTAAGGTTGCTGCTGATAATCCATGTAGGGCTGCTGATGGTCGACATAAGTATGCGGTCCAGCGGAAAGAGCGGTAGTGCTTGCGCTGAAGGAATCACGCGCTTTACCTCCGTACGCATCCTCGGCACCTTCGTGACGGCCAACTGGAGCAACCACCTCGTCATCGTCGAACTCATCGCCCATGTCGAATCCTGCACCACCTGTCCTGCGAGCAGGAAGCGGTTGCATGGCTGTCCCGCCCATTCCGTCTCCGTCAGCTTTGAGCTCAGGCCATTTGATGTCGGCGTCGTCATCGTCAAATCCACTGAACCTCTTGCCGCCAAACTTCATGTACAGGAAAACGGCCAACGCCAGGATTGCAGCGCCAACGGCGACGCTGATACCGATGATCAAGCCGGTGTGTCCACCAGAGGACGAGCTAGAGGAGGAAGTGGATGCATCAGCTGTGCCACTCGAAGAAGGTGCTTCGGTTGCCGAGAGGGTCATGGTCTGGGTCAAGATCACCAAGCTTCCTTGCGAATTTGTTGAGGTCATGGTACTTTGCGAGGCAGAAGCTGAGGCGAGGGAAGCGGAAAGGCTGCTGGCAGAAGCCAAGCTGGCACTGGCAGCGGACGCGGAGGAAACCGAGGCCAAGCTTGCACTGGACGAAGCCGCAGCACTGTCGGAAGTGCTGCTTGTGGGCGAAGCCGTCGAAGATGCTGACGAAGCCCCCGCCGAGGTTTCCGGATCAGAAGGCGTGGAGGTGGAGGAATCACTGCTGTTGGGGCTGTCCGAACCGGAAGACGAGCTGCCGCCACTACTGCTTCCACCAGGGAAACCGAAGATGCCGCCTTGCCTCGGATTGAGGACAATCATGCGTTGCTGGAGAGAAGTTCGGTCAAGGTTGGGTTGCTGGGTCGCACCCAAGGATGTGACCGCGACCGACAGGGCGAAGACAAATGGAACAAGTCTCATGGCTCGATACGAGAGGCCCTTTTTCGGACTTGAGAACGTTATGGATGATTTAGGTTAGAGCTTGAACAAAAAAGCAGTTGAAGCGTGCAAAGGTGATTCGTCGAGCGTTGAAGGGAACGACGACGGGTATTGACGGACGCTTGATTAGCCGGGAAGTTTGACCTCTGTTTGGGTTGAAGATTAGTGAGGTAGGCAGAGGGAGGAAAGATGGGAAGAGGATGGTCGAGTATTTAGGTGAATACTAGCCAGCTAGTCAGCCAAGTAGCACCTTTGTTTGTCCGAGAGCCGTGGTTAAAGAGCGAAGGAAACGACAGTGAGCTGTTTAGATCTGCTGCGAAGCGATGCGCTAGGAGGGAGAGGCATTCATGAGAAGGAAACGATGATCAAAAGACAGAGAGACGGGGCGAAAAGAGGTTGACGGAGTTGTGGTGAGTTGATGGGGATGAGGACAGGGCGAGATCGGTACGGTGGTGATGCTGAAAAAAGATTGGCAGGTGTGATAGGGAAAGGTGGTGACAGACGTTGAGGGTGTGTACGGTCGGTGCAATGTGAACAAGGTGAGGTTGGAGCAGGGAAGGCAACGAGGATCTAAGGGGAGAGAGAAAGAAAGATCGAAGAGAGCAGCAACACAGGAAAGAGGGGGGAGGGTGGTGGGCTGGCAGGCGTGGAAAGGAAGAGAAAGGAAAGGGGTCATGTTTGTGAAAGGGGTCCCAACCTGATGCCCCCTTTCAACACGACCCAAAAGATATGCACTCGTCTCAGACTGTCAGGTAACCGGGGTAAAAGCAAAACAAAAAAAACTCGGATCAACCCAATTAGATCTGCAGATCATACCACTCGTGACTTGACTGTAAACACTCATACTCCCAACTTGGACTGCCTTCGCCCGTCGCCACTGTCGCAAGTCACGCGGGTCTTAAACTTGTGGAAAGGGAGAAAAGGGGGTTGGCGGGGAGGGGGTTGGTTTGCAAATACAGTACTGTACAGTCATGAGTACGGATCAAGCCAGCCAAACCTGATCAACAAACCACCCCTCTCGAATCGACGGAAAAATTTATAGCGACAATGATGCTTCAAGTCTCAGTCTCGAATAGAGACATCTCCCCACAGACAGAAAGAAGACAAAACAAAGCGAAATGAAGGACGAAAATAGGATGCTACGAAGAGGGAAAAATAAATGAATAACGGACCGAGGATGAGGTCAGGATCCGACCGGACTGCTTGAAACTGGCAACAAAGTCGATGGAAGGCTTACAATAAAAGGTTCTATTGACCTGCAAACTGGCTTTATGCGCGCCGAGTAAGGCTGCCTTTGGGGGGGGGGAGAGAGGGGTAAGAAAGTTGCCAACTCTGACTCAAGTTCACTTCACCCTCACAGGTCACAGCTGGAATCGAAATTCGCAGCGTCTTAAGCAGCAGCACCATATCTTCCTCGGTGGTAACGCATTCTTATTGTTTTTATTTTTTTGCGGAGGGGTTCTAGGATGACTTCTTAAGATCTCAGCCTCTCCCCTCGCTCACAAGGCCTCGTTAAGTCGACCATCTCTTCCTTCAAGCGTGCGACTGGAGACCTAACATTTATGATTCATGATCCGGATTGCCCTTGGAAACGGAATGTGGTCGATAGCCCTCCCCTTCACCATCCTACATCTTACCAAATTGTGAAGGATTGCGTTCGTGATTCTCCGCAAAGACAACACACAATATCACATGTAGACACACACCTATCATGATTGTTCAAAAGCATATCGATTCCAGCTAGAGTATCCGTCCCCAGGTCGCCGCCTTTCTCGATTGTCCGTGCACAACCATGTCCTCCTCCCTCCCCTTCCATGTCCAATAAACCGAGGTCAAGGGTGGGCCGACTCTCCCGACCAGACCACCCTCTTCCTGCTCGTTCGGCCTCCAGTTGGTTGGGTGGACTGATTCCTCTGCCCGAGAGGAGCACAAGCTGACGATGAGTAAGTTGAAGGGCAAGAGCAACTACTAAAACTGGTAAGGAACAAAGATCGTAGCTGGCTGGGAGAGACGTCATTCGTCATCATGTTTTCTCGCGTCTCTTTCGTTCCTTTAAACTACTTTGACTTGGGTTTTCGGATTTTGATCTCGTAATCTCGTTTTGCATGCTTTTCCTTCTAGTTCTTGCTTACCAAGAAAGGTGTGGGAGGTGTTTTCGCTCCACTTGCCAGAGCTTGCCCAGTGGCTCAAGTCAAGCCCATCTCTCACTCAACTGTCCTTCCTTGCTAACACTTTGACTCCACCTAAGGTTTCGTCCAGACCTGATTGTGAGCCGAACCGTCCAATCCAGGGTATCAGGTGATACGATACTCCTGGACGTTTGCTTTTCCCAGCGCCGCTTTGTTTGGCCTTGCCTTCCTTTCAAAGACCTCTCTTCACACACAGACTTGCCCATCGCTCTCATCAGCCACTGACGATTACGAGACCCAATCTTCCCTCGTCACCCCCGCTGCAGATTTTCCAACACCAGAGACCTTGCCAAGAGAGTTTCGAAGGACTCCTCGATCTTGGAAGACCTCCTCAACATTCGAGAGGTAGATTTCTCTCTTCACCTTTACCCCGACACCAGAGCTTTTCCCTCCGGTATCACTTGTCTCAAGAGCCTCGCATATGGAGCAGTCCTCGACCTGGTCCGGTGCCTCCGCAGCGTCGAGTCCGCCTCCTAGCGAGTCTGCGCGATTGCCCGGTCTAAAGGGCTCGCAGGCGGAAAAACAGCTCACGCCTCGCGAGGTCCAAGCTCTCCAAGCGATCAAACGAAAGGTTGATCAGGCAAAAACGATCGGATGGATCATTGGCGGCCTTGGCACAGCTGCGTTGCTCCATCGAAGGAAGCCGAGGCCAAGCAACTTTCAGATTGCAGGTATAAGTTTCATCGGCGGCCTCGGAGGCTCCTTTTTGACCATGCCTCTTGGTGTGATGATGAGCTCCTCAGCTTTGAAGCAGGTTGAAGATCCTCAACATCTTGCCAGGGTTCTTCAAGGTGCAGTGGAGGAAAGAAGGAGAGGTGGCCAAGCTGCAATAGGCGTTGCACCACCACAGGGGCTCGGTGGCGAGCGGAAATGGGAATCAGCGCCACAGAGCGAGGGTGTGAACCGATTCGGTCAACGAGGAGCGCCTACAGGCATATCAAATGCCAATTTTCCCGCTTCATCTTCTGGCTTCGGGTTGGACCAAGACAGACCAGGCCAAGCAGGAAGAAGCCCGAATGTGGGGGGTGTTTCGATTAACAGTGGTCCTGGTCCCTACCCTAGTGATTCACCTGCCGATTCTGATTACGAGAAAGCGTCTCCGAGCCGTTGGGCTCAGTTGCGGGCGGAGCGTGGCGTTGAGCCGAGCAAATGGGAGAAAATACGGCAAGACAATGCGAGGAAATCTTTAAGCCAAAATCGAACGTCATCAGTCGATCCTGCCCTTGACAATGGCCCGAGGCCGGGGGAATTCCCGACGAATGAGGACCAGTCCTCCCTCCAGGGACGAGCTTGGTCGCTTCAGCAGCAACAGAAAACTGGGCCTGGAAGTTTTGCGCCCAGGCAGGGTCAACGCGAAGAGTGGGGCGAAGATGAATTTCTACCTGATACGGGTGGAGATGTGCGCCCACAAAGTCAAAATCCCCGTTCCTACGGCATTCACTCTGTGATAGAAGAGAAAAGCAAGACTTCCAGCAAAGGCTTGTCGGGTTTTGAGGCTGACTCCGAGGCCCCGTTCAAGGTCGTTAAGGGCTCGCTACTCACAGCGCTCGTTGGAACATTGGGTGGATCAGCGTACGGCGTCGCAAAGGGCCAGACCGGAGCAGGGACTGTCCTTGGTATGAGAACGGGAATCAATTTCTTTGCCTTTGGATTCCCTTTCTTCGCTCTCCGCGAGTACTTGATCAACCCTTGCCTTTCTACCTTTTTCGCGGACACATACCGTCCACTGCCCACGACCAGTGATCCGAACGCCCTGTCACCCTTACTGCGACGTATCCCTAACCCGCATTCCCGGGATGTCATCTCCAGCGGTCTATCTGGCGCTCTCGTTGGCGGTGGCATCGCCGCCATGGGAAGGGGAAGGGGGTCCATCCCCTCTGGCGTGGTCATGTTCGGGCTCAGCTGCGCCGCGCTGCAGTTCACAGGAAATGAAGCGAGGATCCTGAGAATCAAGCTTCTTTCTCAGGCAACCCAAAGTGCCCCTTCAGCCAGTCCGGGCAAGGATCTTGGGGCAACGCCTCCCACCGAATCCTCTTCTACGTCGAGAGGTTCCACGGTCGATCCAATGCTCACAGTTGCGACATCAGACCAATCGCTGACCTCCACCTCGACCAAGATGGAAGTTGAGCCCCCTACTTCGCGGGCGGAGGAGAAGCAGGAGCCTTCTTTATACTCAAGATTGAAGTCACTCTCTCCAGTCCAAGCGGTATCGGACGATCAGTATGAGCAGAAGCTTTTGAAGAGGCTCAAGGGTGTTGAAGATCGATTGCGAGATATAGAAAGCGAGGTGGCTCAGCTAGAACGGGAAAGTCAGGACCTCCGATCCTGAGCTCATGAGACCTTGGTCGCACATGTTGTTTCACAAGCATTTGCCTACTCTGAGCAAAAAATAAAATAAAAACGAGTGACAAATCTACAAAAGAAGAAATGGGAGAAGAAAATTCAAGTTTGAGTGGGAAAGGGAGTGAGCTGTGGGAAGTTTGGGAAGGGTTGCTCTCGCTCTTGAGCATTATTCCCATCCGATCGAAGGCTCAGACCCTCCCAGTAAAGCAATTTGCCTGGGCACTGAAACGCGAATAAAAGAAAAACAAAAGGTCTGTTGGTACATGGCTGACGAGAGTTACAGCTGAGAAGGAAAAGGCTTGAAAGCGTGATGATGGTGATGGATGATTCCTGGATGTTCGAGGTGTTGCGAGAAGATTCATCCTTGTCTCTGAAAGTGGGTAAATAGGAATGGATGGGAATCTTCATCAGCAAGAGGTCGACCGAATATTTTTATTTCACCCCCTCCTCACACATCTGTGGCTGGATTCCCAAGGCCAAAGCGTGCCTTACTGCAACAACCAGAAATTTCCGCACAAACGCATCGTGGGAGACATTGAAACACTCACTTGCTTGTGCTTGGGATCCTTGCTGCAGATGACATAGAGCCTCCCTTTCCTCCTGACAACGGAGCACCCATCGCAGAACTTTTTGACGGATGACCTGACCTTCATCCCTCTTTCGGATCCGATCGATGAGGATGCGAGACCAGGTATGGATCTTGTGAGGGGGTTGCCATGCTGGTTTTGAGCCAAGGTCAAGGAAGCGACTTTTGGATGGAAGGAAACAGGTTTGGTCGCCAGCCGCGATGCCAGGATGGCAGGCCGCAGAGACGATGTGAAGGACCTGAAGAACATGTCGAGTTGGTTGGCGTCTCGAACCCGCGCTCTGAGGCTGGTGCTTGAGAGTTCAACGGTTGGAAGAAAGGAATAATAGTTTGTTGGACGAGGCTGACGACTTTATCTGTGAGTGTGGTCGATGTCGTTGGTAGGGGTAGATTTGTTGCATCCAAAAGACGAAGCTGGGTCAGGGTGGATGATTCTCAAGCAACGAAGAGGAAGAGGCTTTCAGGTTGGTTGAAGAGGGGAAGAGATTATCTATGCTTAGGTAAGTCAACAATCAGGTGACAAGCTGGGGAAGAAAGGAAGGGAGCAGCGAATAGGCAAGCGAAAGTGATCGACGCGACCGCAGTTTTTTTGCTTGAGAAGAAGAAGCCACACCGCAAGCCATACAGCTTTCAAGATGTTTCCTGCGAATTCTAGGGAGCAATCAAGCCCATCGTTATTCTCTTCACCCTGGAAGAACCCTTATTAGGCTTTTGTCGCCACAATCAACATCACTGGGTCAGGGCTCGTCGGAGTATTTTCCAGACTGACGGTACGACCACCAAGCACAGCCAAATTTTCTCCCAACTGCACTCAGGCGATATCATCTATCAGGGGCGGATGAGCTTTTCTTGGATCTGTGAAGGGGTAAACATCCGCTTGAAAGAGTAGGTCGCTATACCCGAGTGACTTACCACTGGCAGCCTTTGCTTCAACCGTCAAACAGCTTGAAACAGGTGTGCTTTTTGGCAATCCCTAACCAGCTCCCTCCAGTCATCCCTTTCAAGAGAGGACATCGAACATCACAACTTAGTCAAACTTCTCATTCCACACATTCGGACAGCAGAGAAACGGGGGCTACCACCATCAACGCTTTGGATCCTGCGGCTTTGGATGACAGGAAATTAGACACATAAGACAGAAGCACAACTTTTCCTCACCTTTTTGCAAAGAATCGGAAGTATGGTGGCGCCGATCTTGGAACAAGTCGGAATTACCACCTCAGAGCAGCTCGTAAAATCTCTTAAGTCGTCATACGACCCTCCCATCAGTCCTCACCCTTGGACCAAGATCCAGCTGGCCAGCCTATCTTGGGATGATACCTCATTCTTCGTTCCTAAAAAGGACGAGCTCTTGTCAGACTGGATCGTTGAAACCCTTTGTCGCTCCGCAAAGTCACATCTTTCCACTAACTCGGTCAACAATAGCACGCGCAAGAACAAGGGAAAAGCTCGAGAATTAGAGCCGACCTTGGACTGCTACCTTTTTGAACCCGACTACTGGAAGCTTCTCTTGCGGATCATCCAACCTGATCAGCCCGGCTCATCGTCCAAATCCAGCTCGAGTTGGATCAACAGCTTGGCCTCAAAGCACCCGATTCTCACACTCGCTTCAATTTTCGCTCAGAAGCTGACCGGGAACACGGAATTGCCTGGTCGTCTTCTCGAGCCCGCGAGTAGGGTGCTCAAATGCTTACTGGGACCAGCCGCCAGCAGAGCTGCAGCCCTCAGTGTTGAATCGGTCAGTGACTGCATAAGGTGCTGGCTGCAAATGATCCCTGCGCTTTGCTGCAGTGTAAATCTTGGGGACACGCGTTTGCAGGATGTCGCCGGGGTGGCTGAGGTTCTCGTCCAAAGCTGGAGCATCGCCATGGAATACGGAGGCAACTCTAGGAAGGTAAGTTTCTCACTTTTCTCTTCATCCCAAGAAGCGGAGAGGTCGCTGACAGCTCTTTAAACCACCTGTATATATTCTCTCATGTGGACAGAACTCGAAATTTTTCCTTTCAGACGTTCTCCCAGCTTACGTGAAAGCTTTGAGGCCGCTTTCTCTTTGCACTCGAGAGGACCCCGGCGTTTCTGATCTTTTGCAAACTCTCAACAGGTTCTCTACCGACTCGATCTTCACAACCGAGAATTTGTTCAATCTCCTCAAAGGACAAGATTCCGCCGAGGATCATAGCCGAAAAGGTGACCCTGATCTGTTATCCTCGTTGACTCCTCTTTGTCTGGCGAGCGATGAAGACATCGCGACGTCCGCGCTCGCTGCGATTCCTTCTTTGTTCGCTCAGCTTGTGGGCCGTTTCAGAGCAGAGATACCAACACTGTTTCCTGCTGCAGCGAATATTGGCTCCACGGCAAAATCAGTGGCTGCTTCCCAACACTTGCAACAAGTGAAACTTCGTTCTTCAGCTCTCAAAACGTTCATTTTGCCTGTCTCGCGGATCCTCACCACTAAACCACTGCCTAGAAGCCGAGAATCCCCTGTCATCACCTTACAGAAGGCTCGAAGTCGAGCCCTCCTAGTAAAGTCCATCAAGGATCTCGACATTTACGTTCCAGGAGGGGAAGACTCAAATGACTGGACTCGGATTCTGTTCGAGTTCGTCAAAGACAGCATTGAACTGATTAAAGACGGTGGAGATGAGGTTTTATCAAAGCTGGCCCTGGAAGCCCTCACCTCAATTTGGCAACTGGAACAGGCATCCATCGAATCTCAGGTCGATGAAGTTTTTTTCTTGCTTAGCACCTTGTCCAATCACTCGGCAAAGCAATCTGGAACATCATTCGCCGCTGTGGCCTTCTTACGGACAATAACGGCCAGCTTTTCTCGCAACCGTGATCTACCGGGGCTTATCAAATTACTCCTCAGCGCTTTTGAGAAGTCTTGCGAGGCTTCTGACGGAGGGGATCTGCATTCTAAGACTATCAAAGCCAGTGTCCTGTTGTCATCTGAATTCAACGGCATCCTCTCAAAGGCCATCCAAGACTTTTTGATGCCCATGCAGGTCGTTCCACTTCTGGAGGACTTGAGGAATCATGCAGGCAAATTGACTCCGCTACTTCGACGATCATTTGGTCATCCAAACACTGATTCGACATATCGTAACCAGTCTGGTGCCTCAAAGAGACAGAGATTGTCCCTCAGCAATGAGTCAAGTTTTACATCTTCCATGGGACTGAATGAGGCCGCCTCAAAGGCCCTTATCTTCCTCGAGACGATTGCGATCGTGATTCGAAACGTACCCTTGGTCAAAACAATCAGGGCTGATGCAATCCGAGCAGTCAAGGAACTACACCAGGAGGTGATTCTCGTATGCATTGATCTTGGCTCATTCGCAGACTCTGACAACGATATCTTGTCTGTTCGCCAAGCTCTGCTCACATGTGCTCTAAGCACAAGGCACTGGCTTCTCTGTCGTAACTGGCAATTTGATCCTGAACCGTCAAGTTCGGAGATGGAAGCAAAAAGCGGATTTCCAGATTGTTTCGACAGCGATCTTGATGAAAGGAAAGCAACGTTAATGGACATCTGTGGCAGCTCAATCTCCCTGCCGGAAGCTAGAATCGAGATTCTAAGAGCTCTCCTGCAAAGAGCAGAACTCGACCTCATTCGTGGACGCAAGCGATCTGATTACCTGCGGATCTTTTCGGAGGCAAATAGCGTCCCGGCAGAGATGTTTATTGATGGACTTTGCGCTGGAGACAAGCAAACAGAAGCCTGGGATGGACAATCTCATGCACACAGCGGCAGCTCAGCCTACTCCTCAGCACTTTGGATCCTTGCAACGGTGCACAAAGCCGAATTTTTGGATGCCGTTGCTTCCCACTCTCTCCTCTCCGCATTTTCCGGCATCTTGCTTGATTCTTGCCCGCACGGCGGTTTGCCCGACTTGCTCAGCTGGTTGTCCATGCAAACTTCAAGAAACGCGCATTTCCTAGAATTACCGAGATGGCGCTCCTCCATCTTGTCAGTTGCCATGGCCAGGACCGATGGCTTGATTGGCACAAGAAGTATGCTCGTGGATCTTTTGCAAAGAAAGAGTGGCAAAATCTTTCTCGATAAGGTCGGATTACCGGATCCGAAGGACATCATTAGCGCCTTGAGAGCCATGCTAGCCATTAGCAATTTTCCTGCTGAATGGTTTCCGCTTTCGTCCAAGAGCGCCATTCTGGAACGAGCATTGCTATTGGATGCTTACATCAGCTTCCAGCATCTCCAGTATCGAGCTTTCGGCTTGAGTGAGCAGTCTTTCTATTCGTCTTGGTGTGGTCTCCGCTCTTTCATTCAGCATTTTTTCAAAGGTCAGGGAAATTTTGCAGATTTTCCCCAATCTCTTGTCGCAGATTCTCTTGCTAATCTCATCACCTCGATGCTTGGCTTGGAGTCGCAAATCTCACTAGTTGAAACCTCCCTCGGAGCTTTCAAGACTGGTGTTTTCGAACTCATCAAAGATTCTCGGAACGAATCTGGGAAAGGGGGCTCGCACTCGATCCTGTACGTCCATCGTCGACTGCAAGAATGCCTTACACTGGCCGCCAGCCCTGATTCAATTTACCTTATCAAGAATGCGGATTCAATGCTGTTGGAATTGGCTCTAGAGGATGAGAGCAGCTTTGTTGAGAGCGAGCTAGCGATCAACTGGTCGGGATCAAGCATCACGGAGCAATTAGAGATAATCACAAGAGAAGAAGCTCCGCTTGCTTTAAAGGCAATGGACGATGCCGTTGAGAAGCACCGTTTCGCTGCACCTACGCTTCTAGCGAGAGGGATCCGGCTGAAGTTAAGCCTTGAGAAAGCAAGTTCACCCCAACCCACTGAGCACTTGGAAGGAAAAGTTAGCCAAATTTTAGATGCGCTCTGTTGCATTGCTCAGAAGGCCTGCGTGGAAACGTACAATGCCAAGTCACTGGGCAAGGTTTTACCTCAGCCATTGAACGATCTCTTTTCTGAGACGATGCAAGCCATGATCGCATGTGAATCTTACATGCCCAATCTTTCTGAAGCATCCTCGTCTCCAATCTTTAAAGCAGTCATGGCATTTTCTGCTTTCATTTCCTCTCTGGGTGGCGAAGGTGCGGACACCGGATGGGATCATATTTCGTCATCCCGCCTCCTCCTGCTTGCTCTCCCCCCACATTTCATTTGCTTTTTCATCTTCGTTTGCTGACTAAACAAATTGGATCCCCTGTTTTTGAATCAGATATCCCTCAAAAGCTTCAAATCATTCTAACTAGAACAACTTCCCGGATGGATCCTGCGACGTACGAAGAAGCGATGGCCAGGCTCACTTTATTGATTGCTGGAACGTTCAGTGATGATGAGCCCATGGGTCAAGAGTCCTCTCTCATGGACAGCCGCGCCGTGATCATCACCATGGGCTTACTGATTCGCCATGGGCCTGAGGGAACCAGTACTGCCGCCCGAAAGCATCTAACCCGTCTGCTTTCGCTCATTAGTTTAGGCAATGAGAAGGCTGGAATGGTGATCCTTGCCGAGCTTCAGATGATAGAGGACATCTGTACAAACAAGGTGAGTTCAATATCAGCCCGATGATATCTACAACGAAACCAAAGAACCCTTGATTGAAGTGTTGGTCTTCTGGCTCTCATGCGACGATGACAGGCTATGTTGCTACGCCCCATCGATGTTGGGTTGATTTTATCACTATTCAGCCGAATAGTGGGTCCACGCAGCCCACACTTTGCGGGCAAAAACATGCCTGGATCAGATTTCGGACCTCGCATCTTCCTGTGTATTGTCTCTGCGATGGCTTCCATCATCCGTCTTCGCCAAGATCTCCTATCGTCCCACATGCCCAATTTGGCAGGACTTCTGTCCCAGATTTTCCGCCTTTTCCAGAGGTTGAAGCCAAGCGTGGGTGGAGCGCAGCAAAGAAGCGTGAGAGAGACCTTACCTGAGTGGCTGGACCCCCTCGAGCGCCCTTTGGGCGTATCTGAGGCCCGATCGTTCTCCAGGTTGCTGATGAGCCTCACCGCCAAGAGTGCCACGCTTGGGCCCTCGTTGGCCGCTTCCAAAAAAAAGAATGGGCAAACAAGAAAATCAACCGAGTCGTTGGCAAAGCCTTTTTCCAAGCATGCCATTCACGTCTTGGTCGCCTACATCAGGACTTTGACGGCGCCAATCACAGAGATTCCGACAGATGTCAGAACCGAGATTCAGCTCGGCCTGCTCTCCATCTGCGAAATCGTGGGTGAGCATGAACGTGACGCTGCGATGGTGGGATCTTTGGATACCACTGGCAAGGCTCTCTTCAAGAGACTTTGGAAGCAATGGGAATCCCAGAGATACCGAGGCGAGTGATGGTGTGTTAGACTCATCCGTAAGCCGAACATCGCTGTCGCTTTTACCCATGCGCACTGCAAGCCATTCAGTTAGGCGGCAGCACGCTGGCGATTTCATTCACAAAAAATTTCATCTTTGTCAATACCATAGCGTGCATCTTATTCTATGGGTGTCTCTCAGTTTCGGTTCATGAGCTTGGGTGACTTTTCGTTCGTGGAGTTGTTCGCAACCGGGGCGAGTACGTGTCTCCAGTGAGGACAATGCTGCCAGACTCAAATGAATCCATGTATCTCTTGAATTACTTTCATGTTTTGACAGAAGAAATAAACCGAAGTAGGACGAAGACTGGGCGATCCAAGTCAGAAGAAGTGCTGCAGGAACACCTTGACTGGGGCCCACATTCACGTCGAGTCGCTGAGAATGGTAGCACCTTCAAGCCTTACGATGGGCTCTGGCCTTTTACTGAACAAAATCTTTCTTCGAATGATACTGACCACGTCGTAATGAGTAGCGGTCAATCTCTCTTCCTCGAAAGAGTCAAAGTCTGACCCGTCTCTGCCGCGGTCTTGATCACCATTCGTTGCTAGGTCTCCCTCTTTCTCACAGCATGTCGGACTTGAGCTGAATTCATGCGAGTCACGATGATCAGGAGTAGGTCTTACTGGTCTGCTCGAGATGAGCTTTGGTTGGTCTTTCGCAGAAGGGTGTTCTCTGGCCATTCCTTTCTCAAGCTTCTTGCTCTTGAGATGTGGTCCATCGACGCTTGACTCTGCCATGTCGAAAGCTCTTTTCCGATTGTGGGTGGGGGATAACGGCAAAGCTGCTGCTCTGCTCTCTTGCATTAAATGCCGGGCTCCATCCATGTCGCCTTCTTCCAATTCGGACCTAGATGCTTCGGTACCCTGGTCATTCACAGGACGTGCGCTTCCCCATCGTGGCGAGCATTCTTCCCCCTCTGGACCCGGAGACACCTCGTGATCGGAGGCCCTACCGGCTATGTCGCATTCTTCTGTCCTCTTCCTTTTCTCCAGAACTGCCAAAGGCTTCACAAGCTTGATGAAACGACCTTCAAGCCTGTGATGAGAAACGAGAAGTACAGGCCGGTCCTTTTTTCACAGTTTTTTCAGTTTTTTTTTTTTTTTTTGTTTTTTTTTTTGTTTTGTTTACCAGCGGCACAGGTTGGGGTGACCAAGGAAAGGTAAAGGTTTTCAGATGAGACCACTGGGAATGATGCACATGCCGTGACGATGTGAGAGGCTCACCTCCCTTCCATCTTCGAAAATCAGTTTGGCTAGGACTTGACCTGGTCGATCTGCTGAGTATTCGAACTCTAAAGAGCCCTGAAGTTCGATGAGAATGAGTTCGCCATCGGGTGTCATCTGGAGGAAGCCATCTGGAAGGGCCTGAAACGATGGATGGCTGGAAGGAGGGGGGAAGTCCGTCAAACCACGACTGCTGCTGCCGCTGCTGCTTCCTGGTTTCAAGTTGAGATGGATCCGCATCTTTTGTGGACGAGCAAAGGAACGTGTGGATGGTTGACCAGACTAGCTGGCTGCTAGAGTTTGCCAGTGTGGGTGTCAAGGCTCTTCTTTGTGACCTCGCCCCGCTAAAAATGTTGGTGGAGAGAGACGAAGAGAATCAATGAACGCGACGCGAAGCGCGTCCCACCTGACGCGTGAATGCCAAGAGGGTAGTCCAAAGGGAAGCAAATTTAAAAAGGCAAATCTAAAAAAGGAGGGTCATGGCATCATACAGTCATGTCGAGGAGGTGGGGATCAGAGGGAACCATGGGCGAGATCAGTCAGAGTCAGAAGTGAGTGTGTGAGCTTGCACTGTGTGGAATGCACTCGTTGCACTGGACAAGCTGGGAAAGTACGAACGGAATCGGCAGGAAATTTTGAGGTGAGGTTGAGCTTCGCTTGGTCACTTCCGTTCATTCACATTCCACTCGCACATCCGTCTCAGGCTCTCTTCGTCAACACGATCATCCCCGTCCACGCTTCGTCCTTTGAACTAAAAGCAACTTGCCCACATGGTTCGAATAGAGGACCAGGCTGCAACAGCTGTGAACTCACAAGACCAACGTCCCTCCAAGGTTCCAAAGCTCGACCAGACCAGTCAAGCAAGCCGAGAGGCTGACCAAGTGATGCCTCCGTCTCCCTCGACCCCTACACCTCACCCTCGACTGCTCGTCTACCGCCATCCGTCTTGGCCCTTGGCAAAGCTGCCAACCAGAGGTAGTGCAAGTGCTGCCGGCTACGACCTCTACGCAAGCGAAAGGGTCACAATTGAGAAGGGCAAGCGAAAAGTCGTTCAAACCGGAATCTCTCTTGCCATCCCAGAGGGCTGCTATGGCAGAGTGGCTCCAAGGTCGGGTCTAGGTGAGTGATCCATCATCGCCTCTGTCGTTTGCTGAATTCTTCTCGCTGCCCCCCTTGCCACGTTCTCAAGATCATCGCCTCGCCCTACTTCAACACACACTCCTAGCTTCCAAGCACGGTATCGACGTTGGCGCAGGTGTCATCGACTCCGACTACAGAGGCCTTTTGGGCGTTCTCCTCTTCAACTTTGGTGAATCTGACTTCGCAAGTGAGTCTACCTTCTGCCTTCTTAGTTCCAAATTCCGGTCTATCGTCACTTTTCCTCCTCATCTGCTCCAATTGTCTTACTCCGTTCGCTTTGCTTTCCTGCTCTTTCCCGTTCACCATCGAACCACCCCTCTTTCCCAAACTTTCTTCGCCTCATCCTCCTGCTCATTGTGAACGTGCCTGCGCACCTCCAACACCGATCATAGTCAATGAAGGTGATCGAATCGCCCAGCTCGTCATCGAGAGGATCGCTACTCCAGAGGTTGAGGAGGTAGACGTGAGTCCATCCCTGTCCAAGAATGCCAATCACAAGACTCAAGAACACGCGATTATCTGACGGAATAGCCCTGAATAACTGGCTCTTTGCTAACCTTCCTCCCCACTCCACCCTCCTTCCACTCTCCCGACATTGCAAGTCTCTGGACGAGACAGTTCGAGGAGCCGGAGGCTTTGGATCGACGGGAGGATTTGGTCAAGCTGTCCCAGTTGAGAAAAAGGAGTGATGGTTTCCGCAAGTTGATAAAGTGGGCCGAATCATCTGTTCACGCCAGGAAACGCTGAAAGGGAATAGCCCAGTGCACTTGGACTATCCGATATGTTCAGATGGATCAATGCTAAGGCATGCCAGTGTTGGAAGTGCTCACTGACTGAGCGCAATAGCTGGAAATTTCATCATCCAGGCATGTGTGGAAGGTATCCTCTAGAGAAACTCTCTCTCCTTCTCTTGTCATCCTGATCGGATGGTCTATCATTTACGAAAAACCAAAGTCACACCCTGGCGTATGAGAGGATCTCCTTCCCATTCCGGCACGCGTGAACGTCGTTTTTTTTGTTCTTTGTTTGTTTGTTGAATTTTTTTTTTTTTTAGAAGAGTTGCTGGGCTGAGCATACTGCCACTGATTCGTTTGGTGAGTTCCTCACATTCATGATTGTGAAACGTCGAGAGATTAACACTTGAATCGTCCGGAAACTCGCCACTCCATCACGACAGCCCCTCCCCCGAGAACCATCTTTTGTTGCTCTTGCATCCCCCTTGCTGCTTCCAAGAACCATTTTGATTCCATCGGTTCTAGTGGTGGTTATCAATCTTATTTTTGTATAGGCTCAGAAATCCTCCTCAGCCATCGCTGCAGGGAGGAATCGACTTTCCCACTTCCTTATGGAGGTCAATCCTCGGTCAGGCATTGTGCGAACCGTGTCAACTAGGTGAATCAGAACGAGTCGTGTAAATCGTTAGAAGTCTACAAAATAATGCGAAGCTTGAGAAAGAGCATCCGCACGAGTGAAAAGGAAAACTTTTGTGGGAAAGCAGAGTGTCCGCTGACGCAGTAGAAACTGAAAATGAAAGAGACCAAAGCTGGTCACTAGAAGAAGAGCGTCCCTAGAGAGCCGACTTGCCCACTGATTCGACTTGAAGCGTCAGCATGAGGAGACCCGAAAAGACGAAGAAAGAGGCTGCAACGTAAATTGGGGAAGATCCTGTAGAGTAAATGCCAATGATTGGCGCCAAGCATCCCAAGATTCGGTTCACCGAGGCAGCGATACCATCTGCTGTTCCTCGGTGAGGAGCTGGGAAGATTTCAGGAGTGTAGCCGTAGAGAACACCGTACATGATCTGTTGGGTGAGACCTGGGGATAGGATTGCGACGCGAAGACGATGAAACAAAGTGTGTGCACGTGGGGGTTTAAGGGATCGCCAATGATCAGCAAAGGGTCAGAAAGGTATTTGCAACGATGCAAAAAAAGCGACTCACTTGTGACGCAGCTGTAGGCTAGGACGGCGGCCTCGTTCTTGGCGGTGGTGAAGGCGAAGAGGAAAACACCAGTCAAGACAGTCCCAAGGGCCATGGCACCACGGCGACCACTCCTTGGGAGCTCGACAAGCCACGCGGCAATGAGTGAACCGGGGACACCGCAGACAGAGACGATGGCATAGTTTCTGTAAGTTGTGTACACAGAATCGTCTCCGCTCACACCTTGGGCCTTGGACAGGTAGAGAGGTAAGAAGGCGTTAAAGAGCGGATACGCAAGGCCAATCAGACCCCACAGCAAGAAGATGACCGATGTGGTGTAAGCCATCTTGAATCCAGAGAACAGGGGCTTGACGTGGCTCAAATCCGGGGCAATCTTGACACCCTTGAAAGCGCCCGCCATGCGGCTTGGGAAAGACGTGATTGCCGCAAGGCCCCTTGGGTCTTCCTCAGCCTCCGTCTCGGCATCCATGACGGAGGACTGACCAGCGGCGCTTCGCAAGATCTCTACGCTGATGATGTCGTCACCAAGGACGGTGCCGTTTCGCCTGGCGATCTCCTTCAGAGTGGCGACAGCTTCAGCGTCCCGGCCTTTCGCAAGGTAAAATTTGGGGGACTCCGGCAGACGGAAGACGAAGAAGCGGCAGATCCAGAAGATAAAGGTGAGTGCACCAAGTGTGTAGAACGTGTAGCGCCATCCCTTATTGTTGGCTACGTTGCAAGGAACAGTTAGCTCATCGACGTAAGTGTTGGACTCGTGGCCGTCGCAGGAGTAGTTTGCGATGAATGCCCACGCGACCAAACTCGCAAGAAGTTGCCCGAGCGACCAGAAGACAGATAGGAGAGTGAGAAGGTACTGGCTACTGGCAGGAACGAATTCAAGGAACATCATTCCGTCGACGGGTAAGTTCCCTCCCAGTCCGAATCCGAGCGCCGCCAAAAGTCCTCCAAGGGCAACAAAATTCGGCGCAGCACCTCCAGCGATTCCGAAAATACCAGCCAGCAGAAGGGTGATGTTGAAGGAAGGCCTCCTTCCAATGACGTCGGCTAGTACACCCCATATGGAGGCGCCTAAGATCAAGCCGCAGTACAAAGCAAATGTCATCCACCTGATATTTGAGGAGATGTTGAATTCGCGCGAGACCTGAGGAAGAATACTGTGTCGAGAAAGAGCGAGGCAAAAGTCAGGAAAAGTCGCAGAAGCAGTAGAGATTGCCCGTGCGCTGGTCAAACCATCCTTCGCTTGTCGCACAAAGTGCGGGATGTTTTGAAGACTCACATAGCAACGCCTTGAAGCCAGAGGTTATCACACATCCAGCCCCAGCCCGACAGGAGGAAGATTTGCCATTGAAGCTGTGAACCAAAGGTGAGGGTCGAGACGTCAGTGAAGTGTGTGGATGAGCTAGTAGAGTAACAAGGCAGTCCTTCAGATTCAAAAATAGAATAGATGTAAAGAGTGGGAAGAGACAAAGCCTAGCTGTATTCGTGCGGAAGATTGGTGAAAGCCAAGGACAACGATGACTTAAGATTTTTTGGCCGGGATGCCAGGACAGAACTTACCTTGCCCATGCCGATGTGCTCATTCATAACCTTGTTGACAATGTAGACCTTCCTCTCGTAAATTTCGTCGACGGCGCGTGAGTCAGCACGGTCGGGGAACGCCTCTCGAATCTCCTTGGTGAGCTGATTCTCGAGTTCGCCATTGTCAGAAGACAGCTTCTTCTCTTTCTCACTTTTGAAGTCATGGCCTTGCTTGGTGAGCGTCGACATGATGAGAATTTACTGATTTGTGGGGTGCACGATGCGTGTCTAGTGAGGTTTTGCTTGTTTGGTTTTTTTTTTATTGTTTTTCTTGGAAGTGGAGCCTGGGTATTTGTTTACCGACGCGTCGGGGAACCGGAGGTGTAGAAGTTGATGATCGACGTTGGGTGGTGGCAGGTCAAATCCTGTGTGCTTGAAGGGAATGTGATTGTTGAGGGAGCGATGGGTTGCTCTGTAGGAAGGGAGTGGAAGGGAGAAAGGGGTGGGGGGGGGGGGGGGGGGGGGGGGAGAGAGAGAGAGAGAGAGAGAGAGAGAGAGAGAGAGAGAGAGAGGGGGGGGGGGAGGGAGATGGTAGGGACGAATTCCGCTCTCAGAAAGGTGTGTGGGGGATGGGTGTGCTTTTGTAAGAGTGGCGGAGGATCATTTGGGGTTTAAGTAGGGGTTGGATCGGGGTGGGGATGAGGAGGCTGTTGTCGAGAATCGAACCTCGTGAGGGCGGAAAGCGGAAAGTGGGCGGGATGGGGAAGGGAAGAAGACGAACGATGGAAGGAAAAACAAATTGTCGCTAAGCGAAGGAGAGCGTATTGGTGGGGAGGTAGCAGATCCATGATGGCGAATGGTTCCTTCTGGTAGGCCAAGAGGTGGAAAGAGAGAAGGGTCTCCCCTCAGACCAGCATGGCATGAGTAGTAGTTTCTAGGGTTTCGAGACCATCAAACTCGATGCTTGTTAACTGTCCTACTCCTTGTCGCATGCATGAAAGCTCGTCCGAGCCAGCTATCGCATGAGTGTGAGGAGATGTAATAGAATTTTTAATATGGATAAGAAGATAGAAGCAGAACAACGTCAAACAGCTCCCTCGCCTCTTTCGCCTTTCCAGGTCCTCACATTCGCTTCTGAGATGCTCGAACTCTCATTTCCGACCCTGTCCCCTTCCTTGCTCTTCCTCACCTACAGGTATCGTGCTCGCTCTCGCTTCGACCTGGTGGTGGTTGTGATAGAGACCACATGGGTGGCCGGTAACTCTACATCTCTGTTTTAAATAAAGATATTCTTCTTCATTTTTGTAACTATTAGGATTGACAATCTTCAGCCATCCTCCCTTCATGTTCCCAGAAACACAGTTAAATAACAAAGATTGTATTGGTCAGTAGAATAATATGAAAGAGGATCTCATACTTACCCTCAGCCGGCTTACAAAAGACAACCACCTCTTGTCCAAGTCTTGTTTTATCGTTCGCTTTATCTCTCAAGAGAAGAGAGGAGAAGAGATTTGATGAGAAGGGGGGGCCCGGTTTCCTAGTTCCAGCGCCCGAGGCGTCCTGGAACGAAGACCACCGGCAAGCCTGGATAGATGGCCAGATAGCGAACCATGGATGGCTATCTATCCGCAAAGCGTTCACACGATTATCTTCGTCGCAGCAGATGGGTTCGGGTAGATATCAGATATCGACTCACGAGACCACGCCCAGGCTTCACAGCCATCCTCGATGCAACTCACCATCAAGAGTGGTATGGAATCCAACTGATATTCGCCTGGTTGCTCAAATCGACCCCGCACACACATGATCAGGGGGACATTGATCGATCGCTGCTGTTGCTGCTTCTTGACTCGACCGCGCCCAAGGTAACCTGAAGAAAAGCGAATTGCGAAGGCGCCTTGATAAAAGTCATCTTTCATGAGAAGAAGCCCCTCGAACGCATCAAGTTCTGGAGTTGTGCGAACATGACTCTTGCCTGTGCTTACTAGCAACCGTTCTTGATTGCTGGCGACAGGCGAAGTCAAGTAAGGTATGAACTCCAATCACGATAATTCACCCACCAAGACCCATGAGCGGGTGGACGGTTTGGAAGACAAACCTCTTGGACGAGATACGTCCCGACCCTTGTGGTGTCTACGCTTTGAGGCACCTGTCAGAGTAACCAATCTCATCCTCGAGCCTTTGCAGGGGACCTTGCACTCTCACGTCCTCTCTCTCCAACCGAAGCTGCGAAACAAAGCGAGTTCGACCAACTACGAAAAGTGCCCACTCCCACACCAACCAACCTCGACCACCACTTTGCAACCTCTCCTCAAACGACGGCTTACGATCTCAAGATGATCCTACTTGCACTCGCACCTGCATTCGAAGGTTGTAGGTATCCTATCTACTTACTCTTTTCATTTTCCAGAGGGCTTTTCGCGGGCCTCTTGCTATGGAGGGAAGACGGCGAAGTTGATGGCCAAGTCTACCACGTTGACCCTAGTTGGAATGCGATGTGTGATCGTAGTCGTGGCGAGTGAACGAAAGGGGGAAACGATCGAACTCTCTCTCTATTCGCCTCCACAAGTGCTTTACAAGTGGATCATAGTTGTGCATTAGAAAACACAACCGAGAAAGGTGCGGAATTACATGAAAGAGGGAATTCGAAAGCAAGTGTTGAGCGTGGAGATTACATAGGATGAAGAAATTTTTATCCGCCCTGTATATAGGAGCGAAAAGGGGAGAGGCACATACGATTCTCCTAATTTCGCGTGAAAGGATTAAGGAGGGTGCGAGCTCCCCCTCCGAATTCGAAGCGTAGCCTCCCAGAACGAGAGCATAAAAAACGCGGTCGTAATAAAGGCGAGTGGATACAAATTTGGTGATGCGGGTGTTCACTCCATCATACGAAGCTCAACCTTCCACCTTGGACTGTGGCAAACCTTTGTCTGTGATCCCTGATTGGCTCCGACGGGGAAGACGCGGGCCAAGTGAGTTGTTTGAGGTGTCTGAGAGTTCTGAGTGCATGCAGTGCAAGATCAGTGAGTGTTACAACGTTGTAGGTTGATCGCCAGCCCACCGCTCTCCGGATACCGGAAGGAGCGGAATCGATCCGCAAGTAGAATTTCCTACTTCTCTCCCCTGCCAAGTCACCGTTTATCTCTTCCCGTTTCTTGCTTTTCTTCTTTGTTCCTCTCACCTTCGATCCTTTTGCCCCCCCCCCCCCCACCCCCAAAAAGCCCTCCCTCCTCTGCCATTATCTCAGATACACCCGCTTGCCCCTCTCCCCCAACGCGATGAGGTGTGGAGATGAAGATTTGATTGATCTCGAGATAACTCGCTGTCGCCCACGATGGGAGGAACGGAAGGGGGAAAGATTGAACGGAGTGATGATAGGATACCACCGTGAGGGTGCGATTCCAAATCCAGCCCTTTTCGTTGGACTCCGAATTCTGAATTCCACGGTGTGGTTATCGCGTTTGGAGGCAGAGAAGCGAATCCTCCCGTTAGACCCGCCTCAAGGGTTGATCGGTCCGGACCATGTGCCCCCCTTTGAGTTGTCATCTGGTCAAAATTGGAGCCTCAGCTCTCGAATCTCGGGCTTGAGTCGAGAGAGAAATAAAACAATCTGAATGCTTGCCCAATCACATGTCCATCTCGGTCATCAGCTTCGCATACTGTATCTGTATACATGGAGGGTAGATTCAGTACTCCTCACGATGATAATCATCGAGATACAGGAACCCACTCCGAGGCACTAACACGTTGGGTACGGTCACTTCGACTTGTCCAACTCTTGACCTAGGTTCAGGCTTCGAGTCGGCCAAGTTCCGAAAAGTTCAGAATTCATCCGTGTCAAGGAGGTCCGTTTTCGGAGTTTCCCTTTTTCCCCTCCAGCTTTGATCGTGCCACCGAGCTTCACCCTTGAAGCTTGTCTTTCTCCCACCCTGCTTTTCACATCCAACGCTCAAAGCCATCCCCACTCATGATTGGGTGTCGCATGTATGAGAGCATGTACATACATACAACATCAAATGAGTCGAAACATCCCCAGTATACATCCGCATGCCTTCCACGAGAGACCCTTGATCGCCTCGTGGAAGAAAAGGACGTCCCTTGACGTTCGTCGAACTGTGAATGGTACGATTTTTTATTTTTTTTTTCAGTTTTATTTTGAGGAGGGAGGGGGTTGGAGGTGCCCATTTGTCTGTGGAGGGATTTGCTTCGAGAAATTTCGAATGCTTGCTCCTCGTCCTTCCCCTGTAAACACAACATGGTTGTACTTCCCACCTGCAGCGTTACACGAAGGGTCTGAAAGCCTGCTTGCTTGTTCCAAGCTACCGTGCCTCTACCAAGGTCAACCGTTCCTGAATCAGACGAGCGGTCCTTGGACGCCTTCGAATCCGATTCGAAACCTCACAAAGAAGAATGAGCGGTGTCTAACTGGCAAAGGTTCACACTCCCCAATGTCCCCAGCCACAACCCGTGACCCGTACAAGGGGATCAGAAGCTGGATTGGTCCGCTTACTCCGCCAGAACTCCAAGGTTTCTTTTTTTTTTTTTTTTGTCAACTTTAACCCCGCCTCGGTTGGGATCGAGATCTCACATTGTTGATCTCATCCCCGACGACTTGCTCTCCAAGGGTGAGAGGGTATGTGAGGCCTTGGAAGGGGGGGGGGATCTTGGAGTCGTTCGATCGATCTGGGAACCCTTGCCCAGGGCTTCGTCGCGTGGTCGGATGCACGCTTTTCCGCCAAGCCTGCCCGATGATGTAATGATTCTATTACAAAGATGCGAATCTTCTCTTTCCAGCCCCAACTCAAGCTGAGTTCCGATGACTCTCGTACGGTAAAAGAACGCAGGAGAAATCTTCTGCACGTGAACAGGGTGAGGTGGCAAGACGTGGAGGCCCAAGCAGGTAAAAGAAGAGTTTGATCACGTGAGCGAAAGGCAGGTGAAAGAGGAAGAGTAAGCAAGAGCATGGCAACAACGATCGTCCGCCCCTTTCTCCACTTTGAGGGGAAAAGAATGAATATATACTGTATGTACTCTACAGCTGTGCCAAAAAAAAAGAAAAACATCCTTGGGTGCATCCATTCCCAACAAACCTCATCCTTCAGAGCTTGATACCCTCCTAAAGACCATACCCTGTCAACCTCTGTCCCTTTTCCTGGAGACGCCACATTGTCCTGCAAGCTCTCTGGATCTCTTGGCGCACCCGTTGTCAAAAATCCTTCTGATTCTTTAACCTCTTGCTCACCACCTTCATGGAGGCGCCACTCCCCGACTACTACCAGACCCTAGGCGTCCTTCCCACCGCAAGCTCTGCCGAGATCAAGGAGGCCTACAAGAAAAAGTCGCTCGCCACTCACCCTGATCGTTTCCCAAACGCTTCTACTCAGGAGAGGCAGCGTTACACTCAGAGGTTTCAGACGCTTGCCGACGCCTACTACGTCCTCTCTGATCCCGACAGGCGAGCCGAATACGATCAGATAAAAAGCTCGAGGCCATCTTCGTCCTTCTTCGACTACAGCAGCGAACAGGACACCGAAAAGGAGCAAGGAGCAAGTGCGAGCTTCTTCAGCCATTTCTTTTCCTCCCCTGACTCAGAGCCCAGCGAGGCCGGCACCGAATCCGAAGGCCTCCCTCGTGGCCAACCCCAAGCCAACGGCATCTTTGCCGACGTCTTTGAGGAGCTTCTGCGACCAGAGGTTCACAGGGTCGCCCCAATCTGGAAGTGGATCGGAAGCGCTTCCGGCGGCGCTCTTGGTTTCATCGTCGGAAATATACCTGGCGCGATCGGTGGTGCTGTCGTTGGAAGTCAGCTTGGAGCGATCCGTGACGCCAAGGGTAAGAGCGTCGCTGAGGTTTTCATCAACCTCGGAGCGAGTCAGAGAGCTGAGGTCCTCACCAGACTCTTTCAAAAGATCGTAACTCAACAGTGAGATTCTTAACCCCCTGGCAGGTCCATTGAACTGCCTAAACTGGATCCCTTCGAGCGCCGACAAGATGCGATCAGATCAGTATGGGTCCCACCGCTCTGGTAGCATTTGGGATGTTGCGGCTCAGAGATACTCCAACTTGAGAACTTCAGGCACTGGCAGAAGGATTGGAATGCAAAGCGTACCAGTAGACCTAGGTGCGGCAACAGATTTAGCATTTGGGGTGGAAATGGATGTTGGCCATCTTTCAAGAAGTTTCTCCGATGACAGGGATCGTAAGAATGGTTTCGCCGAAGAGCGCTACGGAGCGACATCTGGTCAGCTCTTTCATCAAATTGACAACGATGGTTTGAGCAGAGTGTCAAGCAATGGTAAAGGCGAGCATTCTGCTCGCAGCACAGCTACCGCCAGAGGCCTAACTGGGCGCAGGGAAATGGTCCGTCTGGCTCCGATCAAGGTCGACGTCCTAGACTCCAACGTCTCCTCGCTCAATGACATCGGATATGGAAATCCAGGGTTTCACAAGCGGATTGCCACGTCAAGAGCAAGGTTCCCAACCACTAGGGCACAATACGACAAGAAACGCATTGGCAGACGCCGAGGAAGCGTTCATGGTCAAGCCGAACTCGTGCGTGACTCTTCCAACAATGACGATGCCGGCGTTCTCTCGGAAGCATCTGATGGCGGCATGAGGGCTGAGATCGAGAGTCAAGTCCACCCAAGCTGGAAAAACGAGCGAGGCTTCGGATGGGCGTATGAATCCGAGCCTTCGCCTGGGATGCCTGGCTCGTCACTGCTCGAATGCCTGCACTTCGCGGCTGCCGCATACTACGATGCCACTATACCAAAATCTGATGCGGGCGACGCTGTCACCGCACCCGAGGATCCCCGCGAATTCCTAGGACAATTGCGATCGGTCGATAGGGCCTTTGAACCGAGCGCTCTGGTTGCCCTCGGCATTTTTATCGAGGAGTACGTTCGTCATCTGGTTGTGCCCTCTCCCAAGAAACCAAAACCTTTCAGTGACACGTCAATCCAGCGTGCCTTGTTGGAGGAGCACCGCATGAGGTCGAAGGATGATTTCAAGAATGTCCCAAGGAAGTACCCAAAGAAGGGGTCGCCTTCGCGGACCTCCCATCCCGGGCGATCTCTTAGATCCAAGAGCTCATGCATTCAGCCAAAACAGACCAATGCTCAGATCTACGGAAGCAGAGGTCGTCATCCCTACGAAGCCTGGTTCAGTGGCCATAAGGCGACCAAAGCATCCATGAAAAATCTGACGACCTTGGCCGAGGCGTCCTGGATACCCCGAGACCCGCACTCCAAAGCTCGAGCCCTCCCACAAGAAACCAATGATCACGTTCGACCCTCTTGACGCTAAAAGGCTTGTTGATTTTCGTCCCCTACCCCCTTTCCGCTCCCTCTCATTCAACCTCCTTCCTTTCCTTGTGTCCTCAAGGCTCCATCTCAATGATCAAATCCTCCCTCCCCCTTTATTCCATCCAAGCCTAGATACTCCCCAACAACGTACAACCCTCTCTCTCTCTCTCTCTCCCCCTTCTCAAGGCCATTCATGCAACATAATATTGTTTTGTTTTATAACTGCCTTTTTTCCGTGAAGGGCCATGTGGAAGCCAGTCAAACCTGGCTTGCTCGTCGGTAAATTGAATGATGTCATCGATTTAAGCTTTGGTCAGAGATCCTACCGTCTACTCAATAGGACATGGTTGCTGATGTTCATAGGTGGGGGGTTCGATACGGTCGATGGCTTAAGAATTTGTCTCTGCAACTTTGTTTGATGATCAAGTGGAGTGTGCTGCCTTCCTGCCCCCTGAACCAAAGAAGCTCAGAGCTCTAGAAATGCTCTCGATGGCCAAATCGCTGGTCAGAGGCGACTTGACTCTGCCGTTCTTGGTGATGGTAGAAACAGAAGCAGACGAGGAAGCAGTCTCGGCACCTGGAAGCGAATTCACCTGAGCGTTCAGCCGGAAGTCATCCTCCAGTTCCTTCGCTGAAGTCTCCCTTGTTTCTTGCGCATCCTCAACCAGCGGTGTGGGTTCTGATACATGATCTCTTCGAGAATTCGATGCAGTCGCTTCACCACTTTTCGAGGTGGAAGACGATCTGGGAATCAGGTCGATTTCGGTTTTACCGACATGTTTTTTCCTGGTTAAGTAGCTTGTTTTTTCAATGTTTTTTTTTTGGTTTTTTAAGGGGAGGGGGGAATATGGGAGAGGATGAAAAGGGAAGGAGGATGAGGTTGAGCGTCAGAATCTGTCCAATGTGAATTACCTCTTGTTCCAGTCCATTGATCCCCAAATTTGGAATGTGACTACAGAAAAGAGGTAAGAAGGAGAGGAAACTTACCTGTCTGGAGGAGCCACGGAGAGAGTGACAATCAGATTTTTGAGGTTGGGAAGCGTGTGCCGGATATCGAGAACTGCTACGTTGTGGATGTTCATAAGCTGCTCGAGAATGGTGGATGTGGAATGCAACGAGGCCATCATCGAAGTTTAGTTGAAGACTGTGAGCATGTTCCGGAAGGGAGCAGCCGGAGACAGGGAACCCACTTGCTCGATGTTCTTGTTGAGAAGGAAGACAGCGTACTCGTAGCGATAACGTTCCACACCCTTCGCGTAAAGCGGGAAGCTGTGATTCCATGGACAAAGGAAGAATGCGACGACTTAGTGATCGCTGCTCCCAAGGCTGCCAAAGTTCTAACGAGTACTCACGCCCTTGGCCCGCTCATCAGGCTGATGCCATCTTGCACAACCGCTCTACTACCAGCAGTGGCCATCGGATAATGGATTGACGTCCCTAGATAAGAGCTTAGGAAAATGACCAGCTGAGCCACCAGTCCCAGGGCACTGCTGACGGTATCGTCATCGAGTGTGTGCCGGGTCGTCATCCCTTCGGGCAGATTCGGATCCCCCACTGTTGCCGATCCCTTCGCGCTCTTTTCCCGTGCATCTCCAGTCTCGGGATCTGAAGCATTCGAGGTGAGGGCTCCATTTGGTAAAGGTATACCAGCGATGGAGAACAGGAGCGTAGATGCATCCACCAGCTCGATCGGGTATACAGCTTCCAGATCTCGCAGCAGCTGAACGTGCCTCGAGTGAATTTTTGAAGCAAGGATCCCAGTCTTCCTTTGGGTTCTCTCGTTCCGGAACCGCAGGTCCTCTAACGCAGATTCATCTCGCGACAGCGCCCTCCTCGCCATCTCTAGCTTGCGACGCCTCTCCTTCAATTCGTTCCTCTTGTCTTCGCACGCCTTACTGACTTTTTCTAAGTCGGACTCCTCCAGCCGCCGAGCCTCGAGAAGCCTCTTAATCACGGCCTTTCGCTCGTTCCGCATGAGGGACATCTTCATTCGCCCATCAGGGTTATCCATTGAGGCATTGCACCTTTGCTCGATCATATGAATTTCAGTCTTGACCGTATTGATGCTGGCCTGTAGCTTGAGGATGGATCTGGCTTGGTCCAAAGTGTAGCTCTTCATCATCTTCGTCTCGCGCATGCTTAGCTCCAGCGCTAAACGCTTCTCGGTTTGAAAGGCTCTCCGCCGATCTGTGCCTTTACCAACTTTGTCTGGCCGCGAAGGGAACGCTTCAGGATCCGAAGCATATCCATGGCTCTCGGTAGCTACAACGCGCTTTTGAAGTGGGGAGAGCCGACCCCCCTCTTTTCCCCTGGCCGATTGCGGAAGGCCTTGCCAGCCGGCATCATTTGGAACGATGTAGTACACTACTTGCTCGGCGATCCTTGGGCGGTTTCCTTTCTGCGACTCCTCCGATCTCTGCTCTCGCCCCGCTTCGGTTGTTGCAGGGACATCAGGAAGGCCCTGATCCTGTTGTTTGAAGGATTTGGCGAAGGTGACACAGTCGCCCATAGAAAGTCCGAATATCAGGGTGTTCGGCGGGAATGAATTCTGCGGATCGGAAAGATCGCTGTCCAATCTTTCCAGCTCCCTGAGATCAACAAGTCGAGACGAGACCATCTTCCATGTCTCTTCAGATGTGGCTCCTTCCGAGACGAAAGCGTTAGAATCATCTTTCTCGATTCTCGACAAGGGAACAAGCGGCCCCTTCCTGGCCCAGATTCGTACGACTAGTGAGCTAGAGTTGATACCCGGCACCTCCCATTTTTCCTTGCCAATGTCCTTGTCACTGCCACCGCCAAATTGAAGGTCGCGCTCAGGGCAGATTGGAGGCCCCTGCAATGATCCCCAGGTGTGATTTAGACCTGCGCGAGAAATGGAAGTGCGATAGAAACGTGTCCCTGATGGGCGGGCTTCCATGGCTTCAGGCTCTGCTGACTCGCCAGGGGCACTAGCTCCATCTGGGCGAATCTCGACGTAACAGTCGAGGAGCCGATCCTGCATGATACTTTTGAGATCTTTCCTATCGAAGAGAGGTGAAGAGAAAGTGGAGAATTTGCTGCCCAATGCATGCCCTGGCCTTGGCGGATCAATCGCGCTGACCTGGGTGTCGAAACGTACAGATCTTACAGTTGAGACAGAAGTCGAACTCTGCGTCCTCGGTCGACCACCTGGCCTGAACCTTTCGGATGAGGCAGGGCTTTGGCCGGTCACGGTTCCATCCGATCCTATCGACCTTGTAGAGTCGGAACGGCTGAGGAACGGAAGACTTTGCTTGTCAGATGGTAGGGCGAGGGAAGACGGAGGCGAGAGGCCATTGGTGGAGAGAAGCCGGCCCTCCCTAGCGCTGGCATTCCGCTTGAGGATTGGTCGAGGCGAGTCATTCGTCTCCAGTTCAGACGACCTATGGATAGAGCTGGATCTCCGCTTGCCTTTGGTATCGATCAAGACGCCCGGGCTGGCACCTCGGCGTCGCGATCGCCTGGATTGATCGTCTTCGCTCGCGCTTGTGCCGTCATCCGAGCCAGATGCCCGAGCCCAGCTGGAACTCCTTCGCCTTGAACGTTCCTTCCCCCTGCTGCTCTTCCTGCTCAATTCCAAGGCGAGGTCAGCATCGTCAACAGATGACTCTTGCGATACTCTCTTCTTGGATCTGGACGATGGTAGCTCGAGAGATCGGAGGGCGCGGTCTCGATTCGGGTGAAGAGATAAGTTGCGGACGAGGACGGAGGAGAGTTGGGATATTCGACGCTAGGATATGGTTGAGTTTGAGGAGAAGAGGACCTTTGAGCTCGAATCACTTCTGAAAGGAGGTGGAATCGATTGTGTTGGAGAGGTGGGGACTCACCTGCTCAAAGTGCAAGGGCTGATCAGGTGTGAAAGGGTGTGGTGGCATCGAAACCCCTTTTTAGCTTTACCTTCCTTGTTTCTGGTCAACCTTCTTCTTCACCACCTTGCTCTTGTCGTGATCAGTCCGGGCTGGGACCGCATGAGCCTTTTGGTTTGGGGGAAAGATGCCGGCAAAGGTGGGTTAGATCTTGTCTTTCCCGTTGGGATGGCGATGATTGACCAAGCCTCTCTTTTCTCTCTTCTGTTCTTTTCTTGCCTCTTCCTCGAAATGGAAAGGTGGCCGCAAGGAATGACCGAGGCTAGGGATAGCGGTTGAGAGGTGGCTTGTGGTCGAGAGGGAGGTAGGGAGGGAGGGAGGCAACACTCGACACTCGGTATTGATCGAGTTGCGAGCAATGGAGAGGCCCTCTGTTGATGACTGGACCGTGCGCGACTCACCTTTCTCCAACCCCAGCTCCCTCCCCTCCTCCACTTCAGGGGATGAGATCTCCATCACTCTCGTGAGAGTTGACCATACTACATGAGTGGATGATGTTGAAATGTGTGTGACCATGCACGGTACGGAGTGGATAATATCTACAGTGTCTACAGGATGTGTGTAGAAGTGAAGCATGGTGAGGAGCGAGGGGGGAAGGGGGAAGGGGATCCATGGTGGAGAAAGAAGAAAGAGGAAAGGAAGGTAGGGGGGGATAGAGATGGAGAGAGATGGAGGGATCCTCTTTGCTCCATCCAACCTTCCTTCCTTCCGTTGAACGGACCCCTAGAAGTTTTCAAGAGGTGCACTTCCCCCCTCCCTCTCTCTCTCTCCCCTTCTCTCTCGCTCTCTAGGGCCTCATCTTCCCCCAGCGATCCCATGTACGCTTTGAACCTGATCAGTATCAAGCTGCTCCGACTCCTGGTCCCCTTGGTCCAGAGGTCCTACACTCCAAGGTCTTCCCAGGAGCCACCCAAACCCGACGCATCCACCAGCTTTCCTTCCCCTTCTCCTCAGGCCGGTGCCTCATCCAGGAGGATCAATGCCAGCATCTACCTCCCCTCGCCCAACCCCTCCCCGACCTCGACCGTGATCGCACTTCCCATCATCATCAACCTCCACGGCTCCGGATTCTGTTTTCACAGTTTCGGTGACGACGCCTCCTTCTGCCACTACCTCGCAACCGCCCTGACTGCCGTCATCATCGATGTCGACTACAGTCACGCCCCAGAAAGGCCTTGGCCAGCTGCAGTCGAGGACGTCGACGCCGCCATCAATTGGGCCAGGGAGTTTGCCAGAATCGGCAGGAAGAGCCGAAAAGCGAACGGCCCCATCCTCGGGCCCGACGGCAAACCAGAGTGGGAGTGGGACGAGAATCGGATCGCTCTGACTGGCTTTAGCTCCGGTGGCAACCTAGCGCTTGTCGCGAGCACGAGGAGTCAGCAGAACGGAGGCGTCCAAGCGGTGGTCGCCTTCTACCCCTCGTAAGTTTTCGGGGCCCGATCTGATGGTTGACAACCGAATGCCGGGCGCCCCTTCTTACTCTGGCTCTTCCTGACATGAAAATCCATACTAGAACAAACCTCGCAGAGCCAGCCAACAAGAAACCCCAACTGTCACCGGACCCAGGCGCAGCTGGAGGAGTCATACCCCCTTGGATGAGGAATCTGTTCTACAGTTCGTACATACCTTCTTCGGTTGCACCAGATCGCAAAGATCCTGCGATCTCTCCCCTCTATGCGACACCTTCCTCCTTCCCACCCAGCGTCACCGTGATCACCTGCGAGAAGGACTCGCTAGCCAGGGAAGGGGGCCATCTCATAGGCAAGCTCCGGGGAAGATGGGCTCCGGAGGGAAGCGAGCCAAACTCGGCTGAAGTGTACAAGGGAGATTCCCTCCTTTGGACCGCCAAAGGCCAAGGTCATGGCTGGGACAAGATGGTCAGGGAAGGCACTGAGCCGGCAAGGCTCAAGGATGAAGCCTACGCGTTGACAGTCAAAAGGCTCGGAGCTTGTTTTGCCAAAGTCGCAGTGGGACACGACGATGAGATGGAGAGGGATCTTCGCGACGATTCCTGAACGACTTTTCCTCCAAGTTCCCAAGTACCCCGATACCATCTCTACTCAGACCCGACTGAGCTCTTTCGAAGTGTGCAACCAACCCCCCCCCCCCCCCTCCCCCCTCCCTCTTCACCTTCAAGGAGAATCTCCGCAGCCCGTCGGAACAACCGGACCACTGCCTTGTCATCAAACCCAATCATTGTTCCGCTCCCGACTCCTCCCTTCACAACCTATACAGGTGGCTGCCTCATCCTCATAAAGCATTGACTTACTGAAAGGGCTCATTGGCCAGCATTCCTCTCCACTTTCCTCATTAGAGGATTGACTTTCCCAATCCTTTTCTCCTCTCGCTCACCCTTCTTTTTCTTCCTTTTCTTTTTCTCTTTCCTCCCTCTTCTTTATTCTGGATTTTTTGTCTTTGTTTTTTTGCGTTCCTGATTCCGAAACGCTCCTACTCGCATTCGCACCCGTAATCTAGTATACCTACGATTCGAATCGAATCTCGCAGCACCCTGATCGTGTTGGCTCAGGTGACAGTTCCACTTTGCGACTTGGCCATCTGCCTCACCTTGAGGTCGTGTCAGGGAACAGTTGGAACTGGATACACCAAGGGGGGTGGGGACCTTGTTACCTGCCCATCGAGCCTTGGGGGATTCGCTCCTAGATCGCAAGAAAGAAGATAATAATGAGGATGTGAAGGAATCGATGTTTTTGGATATCTTCACTCATTCTTTCACCTTCATTTTCATTGGATTTTCGACTTTGAAAGAGAAGGACGGGTCGACATGTACTATTGAGAGGCTGACCCAGAGGATCAACCATGGAGAGCCTCATAAGGAGGGAGGGGTGGGGTTGAATGAGAAAGAGACAGATGGATCGAGTACAGACGAAGCTGTGATCACACACACGGAAGTGCACGGAGGAGGTGAGAAGAGGTGGATGGTAGAGAACTTGAACACGATCGTGGAACGCGGGAGATCCCATTATTAGGAAAGACGCTTGATCGCCAAGGATAAAAGGCGGTCGCCCATTACTTACCACTTTCTCCCTTCCGAAGAAGTCCATCGACGGTGGAAGACATGGTGCGCTGGAACCAACCTGAGCTAGCTCCACTTGATCAGGTCCCTTCCCTCCCTTTCTCCCCTTCCCCATCCATCCATCTTAGATGTGATGGAAGACAAATTGGATCTAAAGTTCAAGTGATTTCCCCATCTGATTTCGATGGGACCACAGAGATTCAATCCGAAGAGCTTTTTGGGCGGGGAAAGTTGGACTGGGACTGCATCAAGAAGATATCAGGTACCTATCATTCAGTCATCCCTTTCGATTTCTTGCAAGTTTCGAAAGGGCTTTGCAAGCGAGCTGCTTGGGTAGGTTTCAGGAGGTTGAGTGGATGCGCAGTTGGATGAGCTCGAGCGGATGTCGTGTGCCAACACAAGGGTGGTGGAGGAAAGTCAACGGCGGCGGCTTTTGGAGCATGCCTCTGGCACCACCGAAAAGATTTCCCCTTCTGGTCATTGGACCTCCCCTATCCACACCAAAGTCGGCTAAACCCCCCAAGTGCGGTGGCTTCTCCTCTCTTTCGTGCATCGCAGCGTCAAAGATCAAACCGTAGCAGAATGTGACGAGCTTCATGGGGACTGTGATAGCTGCAGATTGCCCCAATCGATCTATAAAAAGGACACCATGCTCTCCTCAGCCACTTCCCGAAGCCTTTCGACTCGATGTTCGATCCTTCTCCTCGATTCACCAGAGCGTACCACGATCCCAAACGCCGCTAGCGACTCTCCCTCCCATCAATCACTCCAGCATCTCGGCCATCCGCCACCCCCAGTGGAAACCCGAAAATCCAACGAGCAGAAATTATGACCCTTTCAGGTTCTTGCCTGTGCGGCGGCGTCAAAGTTGAGGTTGATGACTCGGCGTTGCCCCTCACCCCGGTTGGTGAGTTCACATGTTGTTCCACACTTCTTTCCCCCCTTCACAAGACATCAAGAATTTGTTCAACTTCTGCGAATCGACAAATGTCAGGACGAGAGAAGGACAACGCTTCCAAGGAATCTTACCTTTCTTTTCGTCCTTCCCGCTCCAATACACCCGCCCATGGACGCTCTAACGTAACCACGTCACAGTCTGCCACTGCAAGTGAGACTAAAATATAGAGCTTTGGTGTCGGATTCCGAAAGCGGGAAATAAATCTCTAAAGTTTTGCTTCTGCCCCTCACCCCTTGTCATCGATTCTACTCTTTGGCTGGTTCATGTTCTAGAAATTGCCAGACAACAGCTTCCAGCTGTGAGTTTGTTCGGAAAATCTGAAGGGAAGCAGTCTCCCTTCATACATTTGTCTCGACGTTCTACCTGAGGTGAAGAATGAGCTCACTCTGACAGGATATTCAACTCTCCTCACGAATGCAAACCATCGATGAATCGATTTGACGTCGATGATCATGATCATGATTCGGTATCCACCAGATGCTTCCCTCGTGGCAATCGTGCCTCAGGAAAAGGTCAAATTCGAAGGCGAAACCAAGACATGTAAGTAAGGAATCTTTCTACCTTTTGCGGGCCCGTTTGACCTTCCACGTCTCTGAATCAAACTCTTTATTTGGTGCGCCGACACATGCCCTCCTACCTCGCTGATTCCCTCTGACTCTCAGGGACCGACCGTGCGACAACTAGTGGTAACACCGTCCTGAGGTCATTCTGCCCAGGATGTGGAAGCCCTGTTCAGACTCTCTCGCCCGCTCTGGCCGGTCAGACGGTCATCAAGTACGGACTCTTCATGAACACTGAATCCGGAAAGATTGCCAACCCGGGTCTCGAGCTATTCACTCGAAACAGAAACCCTTGGGAGAAGGTGAGTCGCGACGAGACGGTTATGTCCACGATTCTCCTCTTTGCCACGAAGATGACTTGATGACCTTACTCGCCGTTCCTTGATCGACCCCTCTCCAATCACGCCCGCAACACGGCACAGGCCATCGAAGGCTGCGCCCAGTTCGAGGAAGGACCTTGATAGCCTAGGCCTTACCGGGAGCTTCGAGCTGCGCCAGGTTGCACGCCATCGAGCTCACACCTCAGCCTCGTCCTTGTACCGCCCTTGATTCTGAACATTCCCGTCAAAACAGATGTGGTGGTTTGTCTGGATCTGAAACTGATTCACCGAATGAATATTGCCTTTCCCGCCTTGAGCTCTTCCTTGCATTTTTTTTGTCGACGATTCGCTTTCATGCCTTGTGTTTTTCCTATTCTTTTTTTTTTTTTTTTGACGTCTTCCCAATCTTTACCAAAAGTACGAGCTTGAGGCTGTCGAGCCAAAGATGACCAGCGGCGGCCTCACCATGAACGAGTTTGGAGCTGAAGACACGGGGTACGCCTTGGGAGTGGCATTCAGCTGGGGGGGGGGGGGGGGGGGGGGGGGGGGGGGGGGGGGGAATGGGGGGGGGGTGGATGAGTGTGAAGTTGCTGACGATGCGCATACATGCGGATACACTGAGTGAGTGTGCTGAGAGGGGATTCAAACTAAGTGTGATCAACCACCTCTTCGCTCGCCTGTCGGGAGGTGAGGTCGACCATCGGTAATCCGGCCAACCGGGAAGGCGGAAGAGGGGAGGAGGTTTGGAAGGCGAGGGTCTACAGTATTTCGGGTTTAAGCACGGGGACAAAAGAGAAGATGGATTCAAGACTACGAGGAAGCGAGTGTCGAAAAGGGTCCTGAGTCCTGAGTCCTGACTCCCGTATCAAACAAACTTAGGGATAAAGTGAAGCATTTCGAAGCCAACCCCCGATCCAAAAGGGGGGGGGGGGGGGGGCACGCTTTAAGTCGAACGACTTGTAGTCAGTCATAGACGAGCGTCACTCGACAACCCATTTGAGTCACAGTCAAAGTTACTGGAACTCGGTGAGTGTGAGCTGTGTGACTTGTGAGTGTGAAAATGGGCTTAAGTGCGGATGGACTTGATTCCGATCCTATCGGGGGCGAGCCACAAAAGGGAGAAAATCACAAGAGTAGCGACAAGGATTTAAAACTGCCGAAGGATGACCAGGGAAAGGGTTTGGAGGAAGGAAAGAGGGGATAAGGAGAAGGAGAAGAATAATAGCAAACGAAGGAAAACTCGACTACATATCCTCGATCATCCATTCGAGTGCATGCTGTGCTACACAAGAGGGAGAGTAGAGAGGGAGAGAGGATGCGCGTGGGTGCGTTTGTGAAAAGGGAGAGAGAAAGTTCGAACCCTTCCGGTCACATCCAAGCTGGTTGCTCTCCGCTTGCCAAGGCAGCGGCGACCCGCAAGTCAGGACTGAGTGGCGAAGATTAGACAGACGGGTTCGAAAAAAAAACCTAAGAAGCACTAAGACTCGGATCCATTCTCAAAAAGAAGAAGGGGCTTAACAGGTCACTGGTCTAAACAGAGTGCAAGGTTAGAAAGGGAATCACGAAGATGGCCCACAACGACGTGAATGTGAATGGTGAAGGACTGTGGCGATATAATAATTCATTTGGATCGCTGAGACTGTATTCCATTCCCTTCACCTGTTTCTCTCCCTCTCTCTCTCCTTCTTTCTCTGATCACCCACATGGGGCTGAGCTGGTGCTTGCCTCGTCCACTCCCCTAATCCCATTCGCCACTCCCCGGCCACCCGATTGCCGTGCGGAATCACGGAATCGAATTCAATCGAAGACTCGAGTAACAAGGGTTTCTGTGTTCAGTCAGCTCCTCCTTGTAGTGTCGTCCCCTTCTCTTTCAAGGTCCCCGAAGACCGCCGCCAACTCACTTCCACGAACCCCCGTCCAAGAGTCTTCTTCCACTCTACGATTATTATTCTCATTCTGATTCACACTCTGACTCCTTCATATATCCGGTTCCGTCTCTCCCTCACTCCCTCCCTGCTCGTCTTCCTCTCCCTTTCCCCTCTGTCCCCCCCCCCCCCCCTCTAACCTCCCAACTACCGTGATCCCAATCCAAACATAAAGCATACTTCACCACACACATCCTTTCATCAACTCCGTCTCTCTCCTCGCCCTCACCCTCATTTCTAGCGTATGAGCTGTACGCTACACACGCTCACCCCACTTCGTAGAGCCTTCCTCTCATCAACTTCTCCCTTGACCAGATCTCTTGACGCCGGGCAGCTCAAGCAAGTCTCGACAAGGTTCATCCACGACCGGTTTACCTCTAGCCCTTTCTCCTCCGCTGCACCCCCAAGCAAGGCCCTCAGATCATCTCTGATTGCCTCCTCCTCCGCTCTCCTTTTCTCGGAAGACAGCTCCGAACACACCCGCAAAGAGAATCTTCACACCTCCGTCACAGCTAGGGAAATGGCTCCAGTCGCTAACGGAAACGGCGCAGCGGACGCGCCCAAGCCTCACAAGGTCGTCATCATCGGGTCTGGCCCAGCAGGTCACACCGCTGCCATCTACCTAGCTCGTGCCAATCTCGAGCCGGTCCTTTTCGAGGTGAGTTTTCATCGCACGACGGGCGAAGGCGCCTACGGAAACCACCATACCCTTGGCATCCTTCATCTTTTTCTGCTTTCTTTCCTTTTTGCTGCAAGGAATGCATTTCCTCTGACGCCCAAGATGAAAAATCACCCCCAAACTTTCCCTTCGTTTCTCAGGGTATGCTCGCGAATGGTCTCGCTCCAGGTGGCCAGCTCACCACAACCACCGACGTTGAAAACTTCCCAGGTTTCCCGGAGGGCATCAGAGGTCCAGAGATCATGGACAAGTTCCGCGCCCAGTCTGAGAGGTTTGGAACCAAGATCTTTACTGAGACGATTTCCAAGCTCGACCTTTCGCAGCGACCTTTCAAGTTTTGGAGGGAAGGGTTTGAGGACCAGCCCGCCGAGCTGGCCGAGACCATTATCATTGCGACCGGAGCCTCGGCCAAAAGGATGCACCTCCCAGGGGAGGAGACGTACTGGCAGAGCGGTATCAGTGCTTGCGCCGTATGCGACGGTGCCGTCCCAATCTTCAGGAACAAGCCGCTCGTTGTCGTAGGCGGCGGTGACTCTGCCGCCGAGGAGGCCACTTACCTCACCAAGTACGCCAGCCACGTCTACGTTCTTGTCAGGAGGGACGAGCTGAGGGCCTCCAAGATTATGGCCAAGAGGCTCCTCTCTCACCCAAAGGTCACTGTTCTCTTCAACACTGTCCCAGTTGAGGCCAAGGGCGACGGCGACCTCTTGCAGCAGATCAGGGTCAAGGACACAAAGACGGGAGAGGAGAGGGACATGGACGCCAACGGACTCTTCTACGCCATCGGTCACGTCCCAGCCACCAATCTCGTCAAGGGTCAGGTTGACTGCGATGCGGATGGCTACATCTTGACCAAGCCAGGTACAACGCAGACCAGTGTGAAAGGTATCTTTGCCGCCGGTGATGTTCAAGACAAGCAGTGGAGACAGGCCGTCACCTCTGCCGGTTCCGGTTGTATCGCCGCCCTTGAGGCTGAGCGATTGCTAGCTGAGGAGGAGGTGTACTAGCTGAAGAGGGAGATGTACGACTCTGCGGACAGATCCGCTTTTGCTCACTAGACACAAATGGACGAGAGAAGGGATGGACTTGTTACACCTGCGGGTCCTGCTGCAGAACGCTATCAAGCAAATGAGATGAGTAGAGGTAGACTCACCCACCAAGTCTTACTCCTCTCCGTCCTCTTCCACTACTACCACTTTTACTACCACTCCTTTTTCTTCCACTTCTGGTATTTTATCTTCCAACCTCGGGGCTCGTCGTCGCAACAATCAGACTTTCGAAACATTTCTCCTTGTTCTTGCACGTTTTCATTTCAGCTGAGTGGTTCAGCTCGTACGAACCCGTCCTCTCCTCTCCTCATCCAAGCCAAGGCGCACGTACTTTACACATCGTCCCTCGTTGCCAACCGATGCGGCTCTTTACGCGCTTCCTACCCTCCATGTTCCATCTGGTCTTGCAACCCTTGGCTTAAACCTCACCTTCCCCCACTTCCTCTTTTGCACCTCACCTCGCCTCACGTTGAATGTATGTATGATATCCAACTAGGGTGCATCACTCAAAGTGCAGTGCCGATCCAGAATAGCACATTGAATCGAACCCGACTTCTCTGGCCAAGGGCCATGGCATCGTCATCTTCATGGCAGCAACCGCTTTCACGAAAAGATATTGGAATCGAGCGCTTACGAGTCGATTCGTGCGTACGAACCTTCACTTTCATCCTTACTCCTAGTGGCTCACTCAGGGAGGTCGCATTCACGTCAGTTTCTAAGCCAACCACCTCCCTTCCCCCCATCCTCCCTGAGCCATCGTTTCAAGAGAGCCCCACACTCACCATCCGCTCCGGTCTTAACCATGGCTCGTTTTTAACTCACCTTTTCCAAGCCCCTCGACTCCCATGTCGCAGTCTTGGCATCCCTTGCTCGCCTGCCTTCGTTTCCTTCTCTTTCAAGCTGTCAGCCCCTTACCTTCAACGAATCTAGCCCATGGACGGAAAAGGTGTAAAACGATGTGTGATGGAGTACATCAAGTACCACCTGCCAGACATCGACGTGAGTCAAGCAGGGATGTCAAGCTTGAAAATCAATAGATCATGCCGTGTGCCTGGCCCCCCACCCTACCTGTCCTCGCCCCTTTCCTTGCTTAGCCCTCTCGCCACCTCACTTTTAATTCATTCCCCACAGCACGGAGGATCGATCTCCGAGCTCTTTTCAGACATCTTCTCACAACTTTGCTGCGCTCAAGTTGATGATATCGATCCCGATATCAAGGGAACCTTTGGATTAGGTGTGCTCGCTTTGCCTAGCGATGTCTTCCAACAGCATTTCCAAGCAAAAATCCTGGGAGAGCGTCTTTCGATATCAAGAGGCGCTCTGTCCCTGATCAACAGAGTCAAGGGACTGGCGACTTCAAAAGATGCTCGCTCGGAGGAACTCGAATTCACCTATGAAGGTGAAGACAAGGTCAAGGAGGTTCGAGTTTCAATCAGGAGGTAGCTCACCTTGATTCGCCCCGATTCTTCTTTAACCCTCCTCGCTTCTTCTTCTTCAAGATCCTAAAATTGAGGTCATCGACTCTGACCCTCCTGTTCTTAGCTTAAGAGCGACCGTGGAGACCATCAAGAAGGGGAGGCCATTTGTCCCTACAAAGTCAGCCGCTCATGAATTGCTCGTTTTCAATGCCAGACCCTGTCTCGATCTCCCTCAGATGGAAGAGCAGCAAAGAGTTGAGCAACTCAAAAAAGAAATGCTGTGAGTCTGATTTCATCACAACCTGATGTTCGATGCCGCATACAAGGATGCCGCGGAAGGGGTGGGCTCAGTAGCTGAGCCCGCTCTTCTGACCAATCTAGCTCACCGTCGCCACAAGGCACAAGAGCTAGGATGAAGGAAGTCTGGGAATTGCTGCAATCAATCAAAAAGGCGCAATGCTCTACAGGCTTGGACCCGATTTCATTTCTGGATAGCAGCGAAGATCATCAACCCCAGGTGAGGAATTTAGGGGATGTTGTTCCGGTTTTCAAAGGGAAGTTGGTGGGCTCAAAATCCCCTCGAACGCTCTGCGGAACGTAAATCTGGTTGCATCAAGTTTGAAGATATACAAGCGTCCCCCCCACTCTTTGCAAGGATCTCGCCAGAAGAAGAAGTGAGGGGGGACAGTATGGACGCTTCAGAGACCTCAACAAGCAGGAACTGTAGGCAGGCTCAAAAAGGCGCAGACACCAGATGTTGCAGTGATACAAGTATCAACGGCCCTGGGGACATGGTCAAGTGCGACAGGTGGGGTGAGTTGCTGGTTTGTATGTTGAAGAATTATTGGCGGCAAGATCTTCTTCTCAAAGTCAACTTTCGAACTGTTCCTTCGACTTGACAGGTAGCGTCCAACCCCTTCCCGAGGTTTTCAGCGCTTTGCCACCCAGCGACTGCCACTGCTCCAGCGATGGTAGCAATCTGCCTGGAATTGAGGTCAGGCCTTCCTTTCAGACCTTGAGCGAGCCAGGCTCCTCAGTCCACCTAGATTCGAGCGTGGAGGCTTTCAATCTTTCCAAAGGTATGCATCCACTCAAAAATAATGCAGACACCGTTCCCTATCATCCGAGCAGATGCACCTTTTTCCCGCCTCACTTCTGTTTGAGATCCTTCCCTTAGTTGTGAATATGTTTCTTGAAGAGAAATACACTGATCTTACTTGCTAAGATTCCGAATTCCCGCTGGAGCGAGAGAGGGAATCTTCAGTCCGAGGACTAAATCAAGAGGACCCGAGACCGATATTTGCGAGTTTGGGTGACTCTTGTCGAGGTAGGATTTCAGCTGAGTCCGGAGGATCTTTGAGTGGAGGGATGTCATCGATGGATACACTGATGCTCTTGGAAAAGCCTCTTACGGGAACCCTCCTTTGGACTCAAGGTAAGTCACCTGAGAACCAAAGAGGACCTCTTCTGAGATGTGATAGGGTGAAATACATTGATTCATCATCTTACTCTTTAGAGACAGACCAAGAAAGGTCGTTGCCTTGTCCTGAAAAGGACTCATACCTCCTCGCTCCGTTCCGAGGCAAGCTCGGGAAAAGCCAGCCGGATTGGATAAGTGCCCTTCCGCGTCTTGATGGGCCTGGGATGCCCAGTATTGATCTGCCTTGGAGATGGCAGGAAGTGCCAAGAGATGTCGAGACACACACTGATTTACGTCAGCGTGGATCACTGGAGCAGCCTGATGGATCCAGCAGCCAGTCCGAGCTCCCGGCTCTCAAAGCAAACAAGCTGAGCCACTATGGAGGCCTCGAACTTGCAAGTCAAGGAGATTTTCAACGAACCGATCCGAACGGATCATTGCCAGACTTTATGGTTCAGTCTAGAGAAGCCCTTTCCTGCGGGCAACGGGGATCAGCCTCAGCACATCTCTGCCGAAACGATGATTCTTGGGCTAAGATTTCGAATGCGTCGGCACCTGAATCAAATAACATCCGATCGATTCAGATTGGACCTCCAAAAACGATTGCGTCTGACCTCCGAGGTTGTCAACAACGACATGGAGTGTCAGAGGATGAAGATTTCCCGAAGAGCTTCTTAATCAATTCAACCCTTGAAGGAGACCATCCCGATAAAAAGAGGGAAAAGAGCCAGGTTGGCGAGACAGTGGAAGTCAAAACTCCTTGTTTCATCTCCTCATTTCTCGACTCCAGAGAGGGAGAGGACGTTCTTCAGAGAGTCCAAATGGAGAATGAGAAAGGGAAAGGTGAAGAGCTTCTAGAAAGTGTTAGGAAGTATTATCAATCTGGAGATCGGAAAATGGCTTCCAGAACACCCTCGGACAGCGTTTCTCCACTCAATACATTCTTGACCTTACGTGGAAGAAGGTTGCTGAATGAGAACCTGAGAAACGATGGGCCTTCATACTTAAAAGACCTTGGATCCGTTACGCAAAGACGTTCAAAGGCGGCCACTCCTGAGGAAAGAGATCTTGCCCAAGCAAGGACATACTCAGCCGAGATCGATCAGACCTGGTCGCCAGTAAATTACCATCAATACATCTGCTCATTGCGCTTTCTTCAAAATATCCACGTCAGAAGAGAATTGATCCGCGACTGTCGGGTCAGCCTTTTGGAGAAAGGATTTTCAGAAAGCGACGCAGATTTGACCGTTGATGCTAGAACCGGTGTGATCTTTTTCCGGCTTCTATTACTTCCCGCCGCGATGAATGCTTACCTCAAATCGGAGGCGGTAGGGGAGGGCGAAGTCGGGTGGGATCTTTTCGCGATCCTCTTTTCTGGAAAGTACGATAGGATCCTGATCATTCTTGAGAGGTATTCTACGGGCGGATTTCTCCTCGAGATGGTCCCTCCCTTGCAGAAAGCCATCGATTCCCTGCAAAGACTCCTCGCTAACGACCAGAGATGTTTCAGACAAGTAGCTCAAATTTCGTTGGCCGACAGTCCAGCTCATGCAGCCAGATTGGCAAGGATCTACGCTGATGAATTGAAAGCACAGGCTCTCAAGTAGCCCAGCACTGACGCGAATGGATTGGGTGAGAACTCAAGCTTCATTTAGAGAGCCGATATCTGGACGGGGAGAGAAACCTGGCTTCACGATGGGGAACCATGTTGTAAGTCTGCAAGATTGCTCTCGGTGCTGTTCACTCGGATGGTCGAGAGGGTAGCATTTGTAGGCGGCATTGCCTTCTCTTTCGTGACAGAGCGACCACAAAGAGAACTCACTGTCGAACCTAAGCCTAAATTGAATTGATGCAAAATTGGTCACATTTCTGCACGCTACACAATTCGCCCCCATCTACCCCAGTCCCACCACCCCCCAACACACGCACCCTTTCTACTTTTAATTTTCATGGTCGAAACTCACTCCAAAAACGCACTGTTCGCTGAGAAAAAACCGTCTGGACTCAGCGCCGCATCTTTGATTATCGCCGTCGATGGTTCGCTCAAGTCGTTCCTCGAAGATGGAACCAAGAGGAGGATGATTCAGCTGGGAAACGTCGATGGCAAAGAGAGAGAGTTGTGCTCCTTCTCAGATTCCACCTACAGATGTCATTGCATGGATATGGCAACCGTGAAGCCAAGGCTTGAAATTAGATCTATCCCGGATGATAAATAAATAGAAGGCAATCGAAGCATCAAGAGGACGGCGGTGCTGTTGCTGATGACGCAACGTCGACATCCATCGTCGCGATCGCTTCGGACGAGTTGATGGTCTCCTCCGCTTTCCCCCCTTCGATCTTCGGCCTTTTGGTGTCACGTTCAGCTTCGATTTCAGCTTGTTCTCCATCCCTTGGTCTTGCTGACCCTTGGATGTCTTCAGCTTCCAGTTTCGCCCTCTCCTTCTCCCTCATGGCCAAGGCCTCTTCCTCGGTCAGCACCCTGATCGCATGCAGTATGTATCCAGCCGTTGCTGAGGTTGTCATTTCGGGATGCGTCCTTCCCGGTAGAACCTGGAAAAAGGGCAGCAGCATCAAGGTAGATCGGTCGGTCAGCAAAGGGCAGCAGCATCAAGGTAGATCGGCCAAAGAGAGTGACCCGATCTTGGAAGCGAATGGGATGAGGGGTGGGATAGTGGAATGGGCGGATGTGTGAATCGGACGAAATAGTGAACGACTCACCTGATACCTCCGGAGCCAGGGTTCGGTGATGGATACGTTGATGTACTCGGCAGACTGCCTCAGCCTTGCGTGACATTCCACCAATGACTGGAGGTAAGGGCTGTGTACGACAATGTTTGCCGAGCCACCAAGGTAGGGTCTCAGCCGCTGTATCATGGAGAAAGGCTCGTAAGGGGAGGCTATGATGACAGCATCAAAGTCGCCCGCTTGGAAGTCTTTCCTCAGCCTCGCAGACTCGTCCTGGAGAGCCTGCCTCTTCTTGTTCCTTCCCTTGTCCTTGTCCTTCTTGGAAGAGCTGGTCTCCAAGCCTTCCTGACCGCTGAAGATGGGGATGTAATCCTTCTCAGTCATGGCCCAGTGCATGGTCCTGAGCACGTTTTTAGTGAGTTGAGGGGGCAGGTTGAACTGGTCGAGCAGGTCAAAGGCAGGAGGGGATTCGGTGTCGTTGATGGCAATCAGGGAGCCCTCGCCTCCCAGCCTCTCCAAGATAGCGCCCACCAAAAGGCCCGAGATGCCGTCGACGACCAAGTACTTGCCACCCGGTCTGATGCTTGCAAAGGAGAGACACTGGGACAGGGCGTCGGGTCTCATCCACCTGATCTTTTCCGAGTTCTTCTCGAAGTTGTACGAAGCTATCGTCATCGTATCCGGGGGCAGAGGTGTGAAGAGTTTCAGGTGCCTTGAGACAGGAAGGGGGGGTCGTTCGGGGTGGAGCGGTCGGAAAGATGGTTGTCAGTCTATGCAGAGTACATGCTTGGTCTTACCTTCACTAGAAAGGACCCGAGCTTGGCCGATGTTGGCGGGACTCACTTTTGCTCCTTCCTCTTGACGTACTTGGCTTGACTGAATGCGGTCCTTTGATCGTAAGAAGAATTCATTTCGAGCTGCTTCTTTATGATTTCCTGGGAGAGGGGCAGGACAGGGGGAGAGGAGAGAGGCGAGCGAGATCGCGGAGTGAGTCGGAGAGGAAACGCCGTGAGGTTTTTTGGTCACTTCTTTTTGGCTCCCTTGCTCGATTGTAAAGAAAGGGAAGGAAAGAGGCTCACCCTGCCATCCAGGCCGGCATCCTTGAAGGCCTTGATGTCGACGTAGGTCAACTTTTGAGAGTCGCCGTCGTCGTTGATGTTCTCGTTGGTCGCATCGGTCGCCTCGATCTCGGCGAGGGTCCTGTCTACGACCACGCTGAGACCTCCTCCCCTCTCGGCTATCTCGTAGGTGTAGCCGAAGGGCATCCCGATGAGCTCGTCGGCTTTGAAGGAGCCGAACTTGCCGATCGAGACATTCTTGCCGGGCTGGAGGACGATGGGCTTGAGCCTTTCGGATGGGAGCTTCAAGAGGACCTGCTGACCGGAGGGGATGAAAGTGATTCTGGATCTCAACTGCTCCGACGTCAGTTCTGCCAGGTTCTTGCCCTTGCTGTTGTTGTTAGTGTTGTTGTTGCTCCTGTTGGGTTTGAGGCCGTCGCCGCAAGCTGGCTTTCGTTCTCTGTTTTGAGGTTTCGATCGATTCGGATCGTCTTCAGCCCTGGATGAGCCTGACGGTGCTTCGAGGCTTGATTCGGAAGGATCGGAAGGGTGGGTGGGAGTTGGGGTATGCGCGGTGGACGTCCCAGTTGGATGGCTGGATGATGAGTTGCTGGGACCCGCTTGCTCCTTCTCGATCGAGTCGGCCGACATTTCTGACCTGTCCCCCGGCTCGGTTTCGTGTGTTGAGTTCCCTAAAGGGATGGATGGTTGAGAGAAGGCGGGGTGGTACGGATGTACGAGGTGTCTTGGGGGTGATCCCGGAGAGAAAGAGAGAGAGAGATGGGGAGGGCAGTCCATTTCGATTCATTTTCTATCTTATTTTTTTTACTGTTGCCGACGTCAGGTTCTCTCGAAACGATTTTGTTGCTTTCCTTTTTTTTTTCGTCAGAGCTTCTTCTTTCTTCTGAGGAAACGACCCCAATTCAAAGATGAAATAGAAAAGGTCTACGGACACGGTCACGGACTCACGACTCACGAGCTTACTCCAACGCCGACTTGGACTTATGAACTTGGGTCTTGGACTCGAGTTACTCGAATGGCTCCCTTTCGTATCTCGGTCACGTGCCCTTTGGGAAGGTAAGGAAAGGAAGGGGGGTCCGCCTCCACACTCATGACTACGCACGGCCTCAGCTCACCTCTTTTCACCCCTGTCCCAAGTGAAAAGAACCGATGATGGTGTGACCTCGTGCCTTGGCTTGACTGACTGACAGGCTGACTGGCCTGGCCTCTCCCTTTCCATGCCTGGCCTCCTCCTCCTCTCCAACCCTCGCACCTCGATCCGAAGGGTCTGTCCATTCTGATTTCCCGCTCGATCCACCCGAAATGCTTGCAGTTTTCCAGCATCGCCAAAGTATTCTCCGGAACGCCTTCCCCAAAGCCGGTGTTAACGAAGAAGGAGGAGCAAGGTGGAGAGAGAGAGAGAGAGAGCTCAGGTTTGGTGGGTAAATCGGACCTGTTTTCGAAATTGAACCCCCCCCCTCTTTCGGGAAGAAGAAAAGGTGAACAGCGGACCACGGTGGAGTGCTCGCTCGTTGGACATGGCTGGAAGGCAGTTGCTGGGTCAGATCGGGGAGACTTTGGCAAACGCCAGCGAGGGGTATATGTTCTGAATCTTTATAAACAATTATTTCGCCTTTCCCACACTCGCTTCAGCTAGTCCAACTAGACTGTTCGAGGATGGGGCCTTTAGCTCAGTAGTAGAGTGACAGACTTCGGTCTCAATCGCATTCTGTAGGTCGCGGGTTCAACTCCCGTAGGGCTCTCTTTTTCTTCCAGGCTCTGTTCGTTTTTCCCTCTTTTCTTTATTTTTTTTGACACATTTCCTTCCTTTTATCTCTTGTTTCGGATCCTTTTCGTATTTCGTTCCCACCCTCACCCCTCCCTCCTCTCGCAAAAAAAAAAAAAACGGACCTTCCCAAGAAAGTCGAAAACATCTTTTGCCTCCAATCACCGCCTAAGCCCCAAAAGAAGCTCGAGAGAAGCTAACAGGTTTGCGGAAGAGCCATCATTCGATTCTCGCACATTGGTCAAAAAAAGCTGAAATGAGATGGAGAGTTACAAAAAAAGAGAGCCCTACGGGAGTTGAACCCGCGACCTACAGAATGCGATTGAGACCGAAGTCTGTCGCTCTACTACTGAGCTAAAGGCCCCGTTAAGCTATGTATAGCTGCTTGTCCCTGAGCGTTGGTATTGATTCAATGAACATAAATATATGATTCAGCAATGTTGGGCTGAAAGCAGCCAGAGTAGACTCTGTTGTATTGCGGCTACGGGGGTGCTTTTGGCAGTCACAGAGCAAGGTCTCGCTTCTGCGCATGGGGATCGCATTCCAGATTGACTGTGAGGGGAAAAGATGTGAAGGGGGAGGAAGAAGCTGATGCTTGATGGCTGCAAGCTGGATTTGGTAATTCGTAGGAGCACTGATGCTCGCGTCACCAGGGGCGAAGTCAATGAAGCAGGTTGATCTCCACCTGACTTTGGGCCAAGCTGACGAGCAGTGCCTCTCCTCGCAAAGTGACACGGAGCCAGATCCCGATCCCTTTTCATCCTCCAATCTTCCCTAAACCACCACCACCATCAAACCCTCCGAGCCGACCGACCAAACCCTTCTCCCCCTTGGGTGGCCGAGCAAATAGAGAGGAAGGTGGCGTAAAACACGACAACGTCCTCACCATGAGCGCTTCAATCTCCGTCTCGGACGAGTCCGAAGAAGATCCCTACTCACCATCTTCCTTCAGCTCAAGCTCAAGATCCTCGTCATCATCCTCTTCCTCTACCTCTTCTTCCTCATCTCAAGCCAGCTCTTCCAACTCATTCCCAATCCATCCGTCCTCTTCTTCCTCCTCCTCCTCCTCCTCAACTCGGTCCACATCCTCCTCCTCATCTACAAGCTCCTCAAGTCAGAGAGGACCCAGACAAGGTGCTGGCGAGGATGAAGAGGATGGGGATGAACCTCTCTTTGGTGGTAGGCCCTTCAGGGACTCCCATGACCCTACCGGCAACTCAACTTCCAACTCGCGCCAATCCGATCCTGTCAAGGATGCTGACAAGGAGGGCCTTTATGCCATCCTAAACGTGGAGAAGGAGGCGAGCGAGGAGCAGATCAGGGACGCCTACAGGTCTTTGGCAGGTGAGTGATCTCTCTCTCTCTCTCTCTCGCGGAACCTTCGGAGCTTTTCATTATTTCCATCATCTTGCGCATATGGATTTGTTTCGCTGAAATTTGATGCCGACTCGGGGTTACCCCTCCCCCCC
>KZ819816.1:859-49184 GCA_003144235.1 Violaceomyces palustris | reverse complement strand
AGAGAGAGAGAGAGAGAGAGACAGAGAGACAGAGAGATAGGAGAGATAGGAGGCCAGAAAAGAGTCATGGTAAACGCTAACCGAGGGTGACTTTCGCATATGCCTGGCCATCAACTCTACTTGCAAGCACAGGCCCGGCACAGGAAACTAGTCCATGTGCGCACACAATCTCTCTGCTTCTACACCATCTCCTCTCGCTTCACCTTGTCATGGGAGGATCCCATCGCTCGTCGTCATGACCCTTGCGACTTGGCAACCCTTCAAAGAGCAAAGGGAGGCCTTTTCGACACTTCGGTTCATCTTACTTTTCCGACTTGCCTCCACCCTCTCCTGATGCAGATGCAGAGGGGGGCGACCTGCCAAGAATCCCTGTCCAAAAATCAAAAGGAAAACAAGCAAAAGAGGCACGGCACTTTCTTGGTCTTGGCCCTTTCTCTCCTCTCCTTCTCTCCATCGTTTCTCCCCTCTCTCTTTTCCCCATCCCTCCTCCCTCTCGTTCTCTCTCCTTCCCTGACTTTGCCTCCTCAAGCTGAAGGAAGGTCCTGCTTGCGCCTGCCTCCGCACCTTCACGCGCGCATTTATCGCCCTCACCGCCCTCACCTCTCTCAACCTTACACACCCTCGCTCCCCACGCTCTCGACGGCGACGAGACAGAGGACACCCACCCTGAGAGCAAGCGCCGTAGAGAGGGAAGGCATCGACTTATGATCTCCCACAATACCAAGCAGGACCTCGCCGGATCCGAAGCACTCCTGCGCTTCTTCGGCGGTGGTGGTCCAGCGAACCCTTCATCCAGCCGTTCCACAGGGAAGGTTACGACGGCTACTACCACCACAGCGGCATCATCTCGTGGTGCTGGTGGGACCAAGATCCGGACCGAGGTGTCAAAGACGATCAAGACGACGACCAACCGCGCCACCAACACCACCGTTAGACCGCAGCATTTGGTGGTCTCAGAATCGAGGAGGCCGTCGGAAAAGGTCACCTACGTCGTCGAACCGCCTCGAAAGGATGTGAACTTCGCGCCCACCATCAAATCCTCGACGGACAAGCCCGCCAGGATCGTTTCGAAGGCGTTCCAGGATGAGATGAGGAGAAAGGCGACGGAGGAGGAGGAGAGGAGGAAGAGGAGGGCGAGGAGGATCCAGTCTATGAAGAGGGACCCAGCAGCGATGAAGCCAACGCCAGTTCTCAGACTCGAGTCAGAGAGCAAGAGGTCGTCGGCAAATGCATCGCCGGTGTCGCACCAAGCCCCGACAAGTTCGGCGCCTAGGCAGGGGCTTCAGGGGCTTCGGGGCTCGTTGCATCGGATCCAGCGCGGAGCTACCGACGCGCACGGTGAGGGGGTGCGACAGGCGAGTTTCTCTGAGAAGAAAGGGAACGTTGCCGAAGCTCACCAGGGCCGAGCAGCTGCTGGAAGGGTTTCAAGTGCGGTAGCAGCTGAATCTGAAGGAGAGGGCGTGGCTGGGACTGGTAAGCTCAGGGCCAAGGTCCGCTTCTCCACCAGCAGGCAGGGGTCATCATCATCGCCTCCGCCAAGCCATCAGACATCCGATGACCGGTTAGCCAAGACTCCCTCTTCAAAGTTGAAGAAACTGACCTCGGCCCTCCGCAGGGCCAAGGTGGAGCAGAGGGAGGGAGAAGCGGATGAGGCGGAGTGGACCCCATCCTTCCTGCCTCCTATGCCAGAATACGTTGCCCCTAGCTCCTCAAGGCTCGAAGCGAATCGAGCGGTCGGGGCAAGGGGAGGAGGAGCAGGAGGAAGAGTCGAGGCTGCAACCTTTGCACTGGAGTATTCGAGCCCCCAACCCGGCCTCGGTCGTCAACGAGGCTTTGCTGAGGAGAAGGAAGAGGAAGGCTTCTCGGATTCCAACCCTCTGACCAAGACCGACAAGAGACCTACCGGGCCCAGCTCGTGGAATGTCAGGGAGACCTACAGCTCGATGGGTGCCGCTCTTTCGCGACCTTCGAAGACGATCGATGGTTCGAGGGAGCAGGCTCAGATTCACTCCAACACTACGGCCACCGGCGTCGTTTCATCCCCTTCCGGTCGTTCTATCGTCCCTGGCGGTATGAATGTGACGAGCGAATGGGCAGCGGCTGGCGGTGGCAGAGGCTCTCAATCACCTCTGTCGACCATTACGCCGCCATCCACCGCCGACTCGACGTCAAGACCACCACCATCTCATCCAGAAGTGACCTCCTCCTCCGGTATCGAGAGGTTGGACTACGTCCGAACGGCCACGTTGGTCGACGGGAGAAGGGATCCGCGACCCGTACCGGATTTCTCTTCTCTTGTCAGGCCGGGCCGAGAACCGAGCCGTCTCGGCCACCTTGACCATCGTCTTCCACACCAAGACGACGAAAGCCGAGCCGCTAGGTTGACAAGGCCATCCTCCTCGCCCATGGGACCTAGAAGCCCCCCCATCCGCTACCGTCCCGGCTCAGCGACGAGTGCTAGGTCTGCTGCCCCTCGCAGTCTCTCGACATCTTCATCACCACCAAGACCCTCAGAGCGTCCCTCCCCGACCGAGCTCGATGCCTATCTCTCCCGAAATCAGCGAGACCCTCTCTACCACCTCCTCCCGCCACCACCCGCCTACTCAGAAGTCGTCGCTGAGCGAGTGACATAGAAGATGATGAGCCCTCCTTCCTTTCCTCCATCTCCCCCCTCCCCTACCATCTTTACACCTCCCACTCCCCTTCACTTGCCGCGTGCTCCACTCATAGAAGGACGGATCCGAGTCCCTCGTCACTGCTTTCACCCTCAGCGCCACCTCCCATCACGAACCGCTCGATGGCGGAAGGAGAACGAAGAGGTTGGAAGCGCGTCATCGAACAAGAGCGGCCTCTTGCTCTTTTCAATAGAAATCGGTCGTCAGTAATTTAGGATGAAAAGCATTTCTCCTCTCTTTTTTTCCCCCTGTCTTTTTTTCTTTTGTTTCTCTCTTTTTGTCTATTTCGGGCCAGGCGAGGAGGCAAGGGAAAAAAAAAACCGACAAGGCTGTTGAGGGGGATATGTTGCACCACGACAGGGAACCACCGGAAAAAAATCTTCCTCCCAAGTGGGGGAAGGTTTGGGACTCAGAGTTCAAACCCTCTTCTTGAGAGCGGCAAACCTGGCCTCGAGGTCGCTGAGAGCGTCCTCACCATTCGCCTTGTTCGATCCACCGCCCTTGGGCTTCTCCACCACGTTTCCCTTCGGCTCAGCGGCGGCGACCACGGGGTCTTTGTCCTCGCCTTTCGTCTTGGTCTGGATCGACTCTTCTGCCGCCTCCTTGAATTTGACGCAAGGAGGAGTTCGTGTATGCATTTTGTGCGCGAGGTCGTGCAGAAGGGTTTTCGAGAAGGTAAGCGTTGATCGAATCGTCGCGGGAGGGGTGAAGGGGTGGGGGGGAAGGGGGATCTTTGCATTTGTCCACCCTGGCAAGCCAAGTCGCCTATTGGTTGGAGTGCGGCTTTGTGCTTTTCCTTGCGACAAAGAAGGCGTAGCCAACGTGCTCGACTCACCTTGATCTTTTCAGCCACCCCTGGCCCTCCCTGGTCTGTTCCAGAATCGTTCCCTCCGTCCGAAACCTCAACCCCTTCCCCGGCAACAAGATCACTCTGGAACGGGACGTCGTAGGAGCGGCAGACTGGTCCGAGGTAGGAGATTGGGAGAGGGCAAATCATCAGCCTTTGAACGCAAGAGATATGGCAAGCTAGCCCAAAAAATCTCTGGTGACTCACTTTCAGAAATGTACCTGGTGACATTGTGGGCGCGGCGCGCGGCGCGTGTGAAGGGATAAGAGAGAGAGAGTAAGATGTCATGGCTTTGAGAGAGATCCACGTCATGGAGCCGTGAAAGTGGCGATGCTGATCACAATCGGCTGGTGAGCAGGAGGCCAAAGTAGCGAAGAGACTCACGCATCCACCAGGGTGCCGGGTGCAGTCTCCACCCTCAACTTGCTAATGACCCTCTCCGGCACGCAACCGTCCTTGTTCTCCATGCAGTCCAAGGAGAAGTCCCTCCCGTACTTGGACATGAGCATCTCCCTAAGCACGTGAAGCTCCTTCAACTCTGTTCTTGGCGAAGCGTGGATGATTGAGGAGATTGCTGGGAGAAGTGAAGGTTCCGGTTCTCGGCTGATTTGATTCGGTTTCACGTTGTTCGTTTGATCGATCGAGAAATGTTGGAAGGCAAGGTGAGGGAAGGCAGGGTGCAGGTTGGAGGGTGGGTTTGAGGCGGACGACGACAGGAAGCGTCGGGTGAGCGGGTCAGCACCAAGTTGGGTGCTGATAGACTTCTGAAGACGGAGGAAAGAAGCATCGGAATCTCACGTGTTCATGTCCAAGAGGGCAAACCTCGCCAGGAGCATCTCCGAGTAGAGCTCCATCAGCTCGAGCAGCTCAATATGGATCTGATGGATAGGGGGGCAAAGGTGGGATTTCAGTACCTAATGATCTACTAGAAAGGTGCGAACGAAAGCTCGTATCATCTCGGAGAGATAGAAAGAGGGAGGAGAATATGGAGAGAGGTTTGATGACCAACATCTTCGGCGATGATCCCCTCAGTCTTGATCCTGGCGGTCTCGATCTTCCCCTTTTCGACGAGCGTCGCAATCTCCCTCCTGGCTCTTTTCGCCATCGCCTCCTGTACCGGCATCCCGTTTCGGAAGATTCATCGGAGGGCGAGTGTTGGCATCGTGGTGGAGGAAGAGCGAGGAGAGTCAAAGGTTAGCAAGCATAGACGTTTCCTTCACGAGCGGGTCGGAACTCGCCTTCTTCTCCTGAAGCATCTTGGTTCTCTGCACGGCGAGCTTGAGCTGGACCTTTGTCCTTGCGCTGTTCCAAGGCACCATGATGGGCGGTGCGCGTGTGTGGACCGTTCACGTTTGCCTGTTTGGTATTTTTTTTTTGGGGTGCTTCGAGGAGAGGTGGATGGTAAACGGATGAGGCGTATGTATGCCGGTGCGGGAAAGGGCGAGGAAGCTGGTCGGAAGGGAAAAGGGGCGGGGGGAGGCGGGGTTTGAGGATGCTACTCCGAGAAAACGAGGCCGGAAGACGAAATGAAGGGGAGATGAGCTAGAGACAGGGCTTGGTCGAAGGGGAAGAGGAGTAGGGGCAGGAGCCGTAGCATGAGGAGGAAGGAGGAAGGAGAATGGTGACCGATGGACGAAGGAGATTTGAGCAACTCTCTCTTCTCGGCCCGCTTCCTCCACATGAACCTCTAAACCATGTGGAACTGAGAGCCCCCATCGCCGATCTGGCAGGTAGATCGGTTCCATCTCCCGATTTCAGGTTGAGAACCTCCTCCCCCCCCCCAAGCAAGCGACGCGTACGCGCTAGGGGGGGGGCAGAGGACCTCGAGACGCGTAAAGAGAGTGTGAGTAGGTGGAAAAAAGAGCTTGCATCGACCCAACTTCTGGTTCCGCTTCACATACCACACCACCCACCTCCTCCTCTCTCCACCTCACCACCACCTCGACTCCCAACCGGTCCATCTTGTTCTCATCCTCCCTCCCCATCCCCTCCTCTCCAAGTCCCATCAGAAACTTGGCCCAAACTGAGAATCCCCATCACGATTCGCGCCGAAAAAAAAAAACTCCCCCCCTTCAAGCTCCAACCGGACAAACCCCTTTCCCCCTCATCTCCCTCCTTCCGTTTCAGAAAGGAACAACAATGCCGGTAGCCTCTCCGTTACCCGCAGCCAGGCCACCGCCTCCGGAGATGGACGTCGACCTCGACTTTGACGATGAGCAGGACCGGGACGCCTTCTCCTCGTTGGACGAGAGGGCGATCGAGGTGAGGGAGAGCTCGGACCCCATGTCCATGCTCCAGTACTACCGAAGACTCCTCCCCTTCAAGCAGCTCTTCACCTGGCTCAACCAGGACCTCTCCCACCAACCTTCGAGGAACTTTACCCACCGAGAGTTCGCCTTCACGCTTCAGAACGAGGCCTACCTCCGATACAACTCCTTCTCCGATGCCGACCAGCTCAAGAGGGAGGTCTGCCGTCTCAACCCGGCCAGGTTCGAGATCGGTCCGGTCTACAGCGCCAAGCCAAAGGACAGGAAGACGGTCCAAAAGTCCGGGTTCAGGCCCACGTTCCGAGAGCTCGTCTTCGATATCGACATGACCGACTACGACGAGGTCAGGACCTGCTGCTCCGGCAAGGGGATCTGCAGGAGGTGCTGGGCCTTCATCGCCGTCGCCGTCCGCGTCTTGGATCAGGCTCTGAGGGAGGACTTTGGCTTCAAGCATCTCCTCTGGGTCTACTCGGGAAGGCGTGGGATCCACTGCTGGGTCTCGGACCGGGAGGCTTGCGAGCTGGCCGACGACGCCCGGAAAGCCATCGTCGGCTGGCTCGAGGTGATCAAGGGTTCCTCCAATCAGGTCAAGAAGGTCGACACCTCGTCGACCGGCGGAGGCGGTATGGGGAATCACCCGCGTTCTCTCCACCCTAGCCTTCGCAGGGCGATAGGTGGCGACGGTCCAGCCTCGGGTCCGCTCAAGCTGGCCTTTGTCGATACGGTCCTAAAGGACCAGGACTGCTTCCGCTCCAGACGCCACTGGGAGACACTCCTCCAGCTCCTCCCATCGACCGAGACCGAGGCCGTGGGACGGCTGAGGACAAAGTGGGAGTCGTCCTCGCCTCACTCGGAGAGGTCGAGCTTGGAAAAGTGGTCCGACGTCATGGAGGCGGCCCACCGGTCGGGCGAGCACAGGAGCAAGTCGATCTGGAGGCCCTGCCTCGAGGACATCATCCTCCAGTACACCTACCCTAGGATCGACTCCGAGGTCTCCAAGCACCTCAACCATCTCCTCAAGAGCCCGTTCGTAGTCCACCCTGCCACGGGCAGGGTCTGCGTCCCTCTGGACCCTGAAAAGGTCGCCGACTTTGATCCAGAGTCCGACTGTCCCACGGTGGCCCAACTGCTCAGGGAGCTCAACAGCTGGGAAGCCAAGAACGGAGGGGGAGGGGGCAAACCCACCAGCAACATGAGGGCCACAACAGCGAGTCGAGCAAATCATAGCGCCAGAAAGGCTGGGCAAGGAGGTGGTGCGGACAACGAAGACGACGACGACGACGACGACGACAGCAAGGGTAGGACTTCCGCTTCCTCTCCCAGGCAGGATTGGGAAAAGACCAGCCTCAAACCCTTCGTCGAGCTCTTCCAGAGGCACTGCTCGGCCATCGTCAAAGAGACCAGGCAGCATAGGAAGGCCCAGGAAAAGTTTTCCATCGACTTTTGAAAGAGAAAATAAAGATGAAAATGAAAGGATGAGAGGAAAAGGGATAATCTAGGCGAGCCTGTTGAAGCACTACGTGGCTCCTTCCTGTCAGCCTCAGCTCGGTATCTCCCAGCCCCCCCCCCCCCCCCCCCCCCCCCCCCCTTGTACCATGCTAGAACCCCATGCGACATCCTCGGCTGCACGCACAATATACCTATGATCTCATCGTAATCTCTCGTTTTCTTCTTCTTCCTTGACCCCCACCCTCCTTCCCTTTCTCGTTCCAACGTCTGCCTCTCCACGTCATTTTCACTACTCCATGACCTCGACACGGACGAGGCGAGGGGGCAAGGGGGGGGGGGTGGAGGTTTGGATACTGTTACAAAGTACGCGCGCTTGCACTTCCCAGGTCGGTTCGCGGTTGGTCATTCCGCTGGATGAGGAAGAGTACAGGGGGGTATACTATACCAAGCTCTCGAAACAGGGAACGGGTGGAGCGAAACAAGGGAAAGCGGTTTGGCTGACAGAGGTGGGATGGAGGCATGGAAGGGTTATGGCGAGTGGTTTGTTCTCACAACGCACTTGGATCGCAAATGATCTCCTCTTTCCCGCTCCGACCCAGAGAAAAAAAAAAAAAAAAAAAAAAAACAGAGAAGGAAAAGTAAACGGTCTCCTCCGTCTCCATCACGTACCAAAGCCGGCCCAGCTAAGGGAAAAGTACTCGACCTCTCCCCAAGCTGCGTCGTCAGAGTGATCGTAGCGGGATCGGCCGCTGCCGTCCTCCTCCTCCGGTCTCGTCGGCTCCCGCAGCCGGACTGAGCAGATGAGGTGCGACTTCTTGACAGCCGTCCCCAGCCTTCCTGAGGCTACCAGCTCGAGCGCATTGACCGGCTGCCCTGGCGTCGTGTAGACCGTGGCGCTGTAGTGGGCGTGATAGCGGAGCGGGTCGCCTGTCAAGAGGGATGGAGGCAGAATCCGGATGTCGTTATAAGCACTTTGACTCTTCAAATTTTTTTTAACCTTTTTTTGCCTTTTCTATTTTCCCACCCAACCAGGCGTGGATCGCCCTGAGCCCCTCAGTTCCATTCTAAGTTGGGCAGATAGCGCTGCACAGACTGACCGGAGCCTGAGGAAGTGAGGAGGGGGGATACTCGTGTGCAAGGTCACTTACCTGGGTAGACGGAAAAGTGGCCTCCGAAGCGAAGGCCAATGCCCATGTAGTAACCTCTTCTGTGAAGGTCCTCAAAGACGGCGCACGAGGCCCTCTCGCTCTGGTTGCTCGGGTAAGTCCAGAGCCCAGCCTCGGCGGCGGAAGAGAGGGTGGTATAGGCTGTCGAGGAAGAGTCCGGATGGTACCAAGGGAGGCTGGACGAGGAACCGTGGGTTAGGTGGAGGTAAGGTAGCTTGGAAAGTTGTTCCTCCTCCTCCTCCTCCTCCCCCTTCTCCTCTTTCCTCCTCTCGTTCATTGCCTTGAGGTCCTCGGGGTCGGGGAGCTGGTGATCTACCTCCGACTCGTGCTGCCTCCTCCTCTCCAACTCCGCCTCCCTCTTGGCCTCCTCCCTCTTGGCCCTCTTGTCGTTAGCGGCGGATGAGGAAGAAGAAGACTGGTTTCGGGAGACGTAAGCAGCCATGGTCTTCTTCCGGAGCGACAGCGTGGTCCTCCTCTGCTGATCGGCGTCCTCCTTGTATGCCTTCTCGTACGCCTCCTTCTCGGACATGGTCGCCGGCTTGTGAGCATTTACATCATCTATAAGGACAGCGACACCTGTTGGTTGAATGCAGACAAAGGACAAAAGAAGGAGTTAGGGTTGATCAGCAAGTGGGAGGGCAAGCCCAGCTATGGTGGGAAACCCCCCTTCCCCTTCCCGAACGGCTCTGCTTGGATGAGTAACAAACCTTTTCTCATGAGCAAGACAACCTCCTCCGGAAAGAGTTGGAGGGGCAGGCCGAGAAAGATGTTCTGTTGGTTGAGCATGGGGAGCGTTCCAGTCATGAGGCCGCAGATGTGGTGCTCGGTCCGTACGAATGCGACATCTGGTCGAGAAAGGAGAGACGGGGTGAAGAGAACAACGTGGAAAATGAATCAGCCCAACTGGTGGAAGAAAGAGGGAGTGAGAAAGAAGTACTACCTCTCCTTCTCAGAAGGGATATCTAGCTCGGGCGAGCGGGAGGATGAGTTCAGGTCAGGCAAGCGACTCTCACCTTGGGTCTCCCAGATGTAGGCATGCTTGTTGATAATGTGGATCGGGACCTTTCCTGCGTGTTTGGATCGGAAACCGTCCATGGTCGCAGCCATAGCCCAACCCGGGGGGAAGGGGGGAAAGGCGAGGGTGGGATCCCTTTTCTTTTCCAGTCGGATTCAAGTAGGCTCAGGTAAGAAGGCCGACGGGAGGTAGAAAGTCACAAGGCGGGTCAGGGGGGAAAGTGGCGAGGAAGGAAGAGGAGGATCAAGGTGAAGAACGTGGGAAGGAGAGCGGGGAGGGGGGAGGAGAAAAAGATGCCGAACCCAGAAGGAGACTGGTGGAAGCAAAATTTTAGCGCGATTACGTAAGCTAGAGTCTTCGCCCGGCTGAAAGACTCGGGAATAATAAGAAAGGAATTCAGCTCGTTCTCATTGAACTTGCAAGATTGGCAGGGAGGTACACATACTCGGCCTCGACAGGACCTTGATGGTAATAGGATCGCTCCATTCGCCCTTCTCAGAATCAAGGGCGAGAAAGAAAAAAGAGAAGAAGGGAAGGGGAAACGACTAAACAACAAATGTTACAGGAAAACACCAACAAGGAGAGTAAAGGTAGGGGAGAAGTCGACTTTGTGGAGCAGGCCATGTTTGAGGGAGGGAGAGGGAGGGCAAGGAGGTGGTAGCCAGCGCGGAACACGCTAGAAGGTGAGAAGCGGGAGGAGAAAAGATTCGTCAACACAGCTGCCCTAGAGCCTCGAGCAACCCATCCACCTCCTCGACGCTACAATCGATTCTCTTGGCCTCGTTGCCGCACCCTTCCACCACAAATGACTTCCGAGACCTGTCCAAGCCAGTCACAAAGTGCTGCAGCAGGTCTCCGTCCAGGAACCCGACCGGCGCTTGGACCCTGTGGTCCGTCCTGAGCGTCCTCCATTCCTGACACTTGATCCCACCGATCGACTCGCGGTCCATCAGATCCTCCATGTTCCTCTCCAGCTTGGACAGCAGCCTTCCGGACGAGGCTGGCACGTGGGCGATGATCCCGATCGAGCCTGATGCCGTGCCAAAGACGATCCTTGGCGAGCCAGCTTCCTGACCCGAGACCGTCGCTTGAGGTTCCGAGACCAGGGCTCCTTTTTGTTTCCGAAAGCGAAGGGAGTGTTTTGATTTTGGACGTGGAAGGAAGGTAAAAGATGGGAAAGCGGGTGGAGGTAAGAAAAAAATAAAAATAAAAACCAAAAGCAAAAATCCGATGAGTCACATATTCATACCAGAAAGCCCTTCCTGACGAGTGCCACGAAACTCGGACTCACCTCGTCGGAACCTGTTGATCATGTCACCGTAATGGTAGACACCCTGCCGGGCCATGACGTGTCCGAACCCTTCCCTCTCCGAAACAAGGTTGGAACTCGGAGCGGCAGAGCTCCGACCACTCTCCATTTCTTCCTCCTTGGCCCTCTTGATCCGGTTTTTCGCCTCCTCGCCGAGCTTGACACGCTGGGTGGTGAAGAGGTTGAAGGCGATGTCGGACCCGATGTAGGTCTGCGTCTCTTCGTCGATGATGTCGGCCGATGTGGTCCAGAAAGGGTCGCAGTCTCTGGCCAGCTCGGTGATTTTCCCCGTGGCCTGGTCGACCTCAAGTACGTTCATCGATCTCAGCGCGTCCCCGACCACGAGCCTACCTTTGCCCGGTTCGGAACAGGTCAAGGTACAGGCCACAAAAGCGCAGCCCCACAGCCCTCTCAGCTTCAGTCTCAGGTCCTCTCCCTTCGCGCTACCGTTCTCGCCAACCACATCAAACGTCCTGACTTCGGAGTTGATCGCGGCTGCTAATCTACCGCCTACGCCGGCAAGGCCGTATACGTTACCCGGAACCTGTGCCTCGAAGGCGAGCTTGAATTTCCTCTCTTCGCCACGGTCCCCGTGCCTTCCCGGCTGGACGATGAAACCGATGAGCCTCCCTCGCGTGATCTCGTTCCGACTGACCTCGGTGAAGCCTGTGCCGATCACAAGGTAATCGCGGCCGTTCAGCCTGACGGTCTCTATGCAATTCGCCCTCTCGTCCTTTTCCAACCAGAATTCGTCCAGCGTCCGAAGGTCGACCTGGTCGACGATCCTGACCGCCCCTCTTCGGTCTTTCTTGGTGAAGGAACCGCGAGGGAGGAAGGTCCAGGTGACTACGCCGAATGCCTTGGCTGGATGATGAGCAGTGATGGCCAAGGGTTGTTCGCATCCGAGGTCAACCGTCCTGATGTCCAGCTTCTGGACGGCCCCGATGTTGGCGACTTGGACAAATTCTGGCAGAGCTAGGGCCAACGAGGAAGGCCGACCCACAGCGTAGAGTGGTGCAACCGAGCTGACGTTCCTGTACTTGATCGAGCTGTACACCAGCCTGACGTTAGAGCTGTCGGTGGAGACAACGGTGGGCTTGTCACCCGAGACGAAGATTGCATCCACACCATGCGATGTTTTGAACTTTTCCAACCTCAGGCCGAGCGATCCAAGGCTGACAGACTTCCTATCCGAAATGCCTACCACGCTCGAGTACGACTCGGCTGTGGGGAGGCTCAAAGAGTACGAGGTCAAAGTACCGTCACCTAGACCGATCAGTAGGTGTGGCGAGGTGTTCTTAACAACAGCAGGACTTCCACTGCCAGTGTCGTGACCTTGGTTAGAGAAGCAGTGAAGAAGGATCGACCTGGGCAGCGACGCGTGCCTCTCGTCGGCAAAGGAGCTCTGTCCGACGGGGTCAAGGTTCGGAAGGCTGAAGATCTGAGCCGAGTTTGTCTGCCAAAAGCCAACTGCGCAGATGCTAGCCTCTTGACCTTCGGCGAGGGTGCTGGCATCCAGGCAGGCGACCTCGTGCTCGAACTTGGTTCGCGACACGAAACCGATCGAGTCGCGATCCACCTTGAGGTGAACGAGGTGCCCTCCTCGCAAGGCAACCAGGACCTGTCCCAACTCATTGGCGGCTGCGCATGTGATCTCGGCTTTGCCCTCAACGCGCTCTTCGCCCCCGAGCGAGGAGGGTGACCACTCTGAAACGGCGTTGATACCAGCGGGACTTACGCCGACCAGCTGCAGCTTTTGGCCTGTCGCATGAATGAAGAGCACATCATGGCTGCCATCTTGACCCGTAGGAAGCGACGCCGCACACAGAGTTCTCGAGCTCGCGATGACTCCGGCCTCTGCGAAGCTGGCCGAAACGTCTTCCAAGCCGCCGTCATCACTGAAACGGTAGAAATCGGTTCTGTCACTGTAGCCTGCGAGGATCATGACCGTGGTTGGGTCTCCGCTCTCACCAACGTTGATAGACCAAAGCCTCTTCGCATCAGGTAGGTCGATATCCACCACCTTCTCCAAGCCGACGCCGTTCCTGACGATCCTGAGCGATCCAGTCGGGCCAGATCCGCTGCAAGTCACAATGCGAGACTGTGGACTTGAGCCCGAAGATGGATCTCCGCCCTCACCGTCGTCGACGACGAAATCCACGATTGGGCCGAGATTGGGCCACCTTTGGATCTCGGTGACTTTTCCTCCGATTTCCAACTGATCGAGCCCCTCACCCCCGTAATCGGCCAGCCGACGAAGGGCAACGGGAGATGTCGGAGGGGATGTCGGCGGGGATACCATTTGGGCTTCCGAGCGTTCGGTTCCTTCAGCTTGGTCGTCCGCAGGATCAACTCTGACGAGCACCGAGTCGCCTGTCGCACTGGATACGTGCAAAAAGCTTTCTCCGAGATAGGTCAAGGCGCCAGGGCCTGCGGCTTGAGGGATAGGCCCTAGATGACGCGCGGTCATGCTCCTAGGTTGCCACGTGCCTTCTTCGTTATCTTTGCACGCCAGTTTGACGGTCAACATCTCCAGAGAGCCAGCGTTGCATGAGAAGAGAACGTTCAGAACGGCGCCATCGGACCCCTGCTTGACTACAATCCCATCCCCAGGCCGGTCGCCATGCACGGCTGGCTCGATGATAGTAGTGGCCGCAGTGACTTGGACGGGAAACGGAAGGCTGAGCCGCAGCAACTTCGTCCCACTGGCGCCTGCTGATGAGGTGCCGTCGATGGGAGACGATGGGCACTTGGCCGACGTCGGGGAAGAGGCCATTTGAATGGCGGAGGAGCGCCTCCTTTTCCCGTTCGCATTGGATTTGACAGTCGGGCTTGAGGGCAAGGGCGAGCCAGAAGCGTCGCCATTTTCCTCGGCAGGGGCGGCAGCGATGGCAGCACCGGCAGCCGACGACCTGCGGCGGCCACCGCCGTGATCACTTGAGCTTCCCTTTCTCCTCTTCGGGGCCTCGACAACGCTGGACGACGAGAGCTGAGATTGATGTTGGCTCGGCCTTCTGTCCTTCTCGACCCGGCTTGGTGGCGGCACGTAGATGATGCTCGTCTCGCCAAAGACCAGCACACCACCACCTGCCCTTGCGGGGATGGGATGCAGCAGGTGAGCCCCCAGGGCGTCGGCATAAGGCAAAGGAACATGAGCTCGGGTCGTCGGATTCTTTGCCAGCTTCTCCTCTCGCTGTCGTAGTGCCTTCTCGTCAAGTCTAGCTCCCATAGCCGAAGGGCCGTGCTTCTTCTTGACGTCGCGGCTCGACGCGGTAGGCTTAGCTGAGCCTGTCTCGTCTTGGCCCTGATCGATTGAGTAGGCGCCAGGCATCGACCCCGAGGACGTTCGAGAGGCTGGAGCAGGTGGGGGAGGAAGGTTTGCCGGTACTTTCCTTGGAGGGCCCCAAGCCACGGGGCAGATCTCTTGTCCAGCCATATCTAAACTGTAGAAGGAGAGAACTGGAAGGCATTGGCCACCGAGCCCGGGAATCCGTGACGGGACGCTGGAGAGAGACAGAAGGGCTAGGGTGGGATCAAAGCTGTTATCCCGAGGCTGCAGGAAGGAAGCAGAGATGAGGGTGGGATGCGGAAGCCTGACGGGGGTGGGGAGAAACGTTTTTGCGGTAATGAAAGAGTGAGCGAGCGAGAACGTGCACGTTGGAAGTCGATGACGAAGGGAGGCGGGGGCCCCATGAGCAAACGGATGCACTACTGAAGCGGAAGACTCACCTGACGCTGAACGCTCTAGCAGCATCGGGAACGCGGGTGGAACCTAGACCAGGGGTTGATGCCAGACCTTCTTCGTCTCGGTCATCCATAAGGTTGGGTTCTGAATCAAGCGATAAGGGTTGGCGAGCTCTCTGCTTGACCTCACTCGAAGATGCGAGCGGGAGGACCCGGAGAAGGCCGCAATGCGTGTGGGAGACGATCGCCCTTGGCCCAGAATCGGCTCCGAGGTTGGCCAAGGTTTGCTCGACCCATAGACCGAGCCCTAGTTCTGCAGGTGCCCTTGCCATCTCGTCCAAGAGGAGGGAAGCCTCGGTGATGATGCCGTTGGGCCGCGAGGAGGATGATTCTTGCGCAGAGGCGTGGCGCAAGACGATGAGCCTTGGCATGTGATGGTCGGTGAGGAGGACGAGCCTGTGAGCGACGGCCGAGACGCTGATGATTCGGGCATTGAGGTCAAAGCGAGCCAGCTGGGAGAAGAGAGGCGCAGAGGAGGAAGAGTTGCCGGGTAAGGCGAGGAAGGAGAGGGAGGAGTGGTGCACCAAGCAGAGCGAGGGACCAGAAGGCAGGAAGTTGGGCAGGAGGAGGGACTGGATGGTGGCGGAGGATTTATGGGCGTGAGAGATGTAATACATGCTGGGCGGAAGGGCGGGTGGGAGGTGTTGCTTGCTGAATCTGGTCGGCGAGCGTGTGTATGCTGCTTGGGCCGATCAGAAAAGAAAAAAAGAGAAAGAAAAAAAAATTGGGGGTGATGTCTTGCGACCACACAGCCGTGGTTACGGGTGTGGAGTAAGACTTTGGCACGTCAGCCTGGTGGAAGGGAAGATGGAAGAGGCAGAGGCGATGAATTGGGGTGAGGTGGTCGGAGGAAGTAAGGTTGGCGGTAGAGGCGTAAAGGGAGTGAATGTGGGTAGGGTAGGGTTTGTGATGATGACTGGCAACGAGGGAGGAGGATGGTTGGAGATGGTTGGATTACCTCAACCTCGGCTCGTCCATCTACGGTGTCCTCGCTCTGAGGTCGACTGCAAACCCGATATGAGGGAGTGGGGAATCACAATTACGGTGAGAGGGAAAAGGTTATCATCGGGTGGTCCGCCCGCCGATCGCTCGCCTCACTTCCTCACTCTCTTTTTCCTTTTTCCCCTTTTTTGCCTTCGTGTGGAGGTTGGAGTCTGTGCGGTGAAGCGGACGAGAGAGAGAGAGAGAGAGAGAGAGAGAGAGAGGAAGAGAGAGAGGGAGAAAGAGAGAGAGAGGCCCAGATTGGCAGAGGATGAAATTTGGCCATGCTGCTTTCCCCTGCTTTCCCCACCGTGCGAGAGAGACAAGAAGCCAAGTGGTTGCAGGTGTCTAGACTCTAGACTCCAGTATCAAGATCGATCGCAATCATCTCGTTTCTCACCCGGCTCACACACAACCTCACACACCTCTACCACAAGCGCTGCCAACTGGGTGGCTTCGGTCTCAGCATACAAACACGCACACGCTTACACACACACACACACAGAGAGAAAGAGAGGGACAGAGCGAGAGACAGGAAAAGACAGAGATGATGGCTGGCCGAGGTTGAGCAAGAGGTGAGGGAGTGAGGTAAGTTCGCGGGCGAGAGGCTGAGTGGGTCCAGTGGCAAGAGCGGGGAGGGTGAGTGACTTCCACAAGAGGGACGCATCCGATTCGATTCTCAGGTGATTCTGTATGATTCGTCATGATCACCCATTCCTACTGGATTCGCAACTCTGGTGTGAGCGAGTGATATGCGTGACGTCGCTTGGCCTCTCGTGAATCTCAACCACTCACCCCAATCACCTTCACCTTGGCTTCAGATCCCTCTCTCCATCTATCTCTATCTCAACGCACGCCCGCCCCCTTCCTGGCGGCTGACGAGAGCCAAGGGAGAAAAAAGGTTTCGTTGTCAAGTGGGGACTTGGGCTCGTAGAATCGATGGCTGGCAGACCTCCTTGGTTGAGGGAGGGAGAGAAGGGCTCTGGTCAGATAGCTCGTCTCTCACCTGGCGCTTGGTCGCGGCCGATTTCTTCTGACTGCCCGCCCTATCCCCTCCCGCACCCTTCTCCTGCTGGCCTTTCTCCTTGACTCATCGTTCCTCCTCACTCTCACCCTCTCTCACCCTCGTTCGACACGGTCCTCTGGCCTACCAACCCCTTCCCCTTTCTCTTCGCTTCTGGCAGAGGCAGAGCCTGGTTGGCAGCAGAGAATGGGTTTGATCGAGTGCAGCAAGCCCGCTTCCCTCCTGCACTGTGCAAGGGAGAGTAATTAGGGTGGATGGGGCCAACTCGATCCGGATCGTCAGGAACTCCAGAGCCAAACCTCAGCAAAGGTGACCCAGTCAAATCTTGACAAGCTGTGGGCCCATGCCTCAACTTCCCGCCCCTAGCCTTCCCTCCCCGCTCCTCGCCAACCCTTCCCGTGCCTCGTCTCACGGCCTCCAAGTGTCAAAGGAGAGAGATTCCAAGCCTGCCTCTTTGGCAGCTATCGAACTGCGCTTGGCGGTCATCAGCGAGGAAGGGGATGGGAGGGGAAGAACGGGAAACGGTTCAAGAACCCATGAAACGAAACGAAACGAAACGGGAATGAAACCTCAGCCAAGAAGAGGCAAAGAGTACTCGCTCGTATACATGTACGGTGAAGGCCGAAACGAAAGAGACGAGAGTGACACATCCAGGCGTGGGAGGGTATCAGCTTTGAACGCAACCCCTCTCCCCATCATCTTCTGGCTCGGATTCGTGGGTAGTGACCTAAAATGGCGGAAGACGACGAAGAGAACAAGTGAGCCTGCGACGAGAGGCCTATGCACTCAGACACTCCTCCACTTATACCCCCTCCCCCTCATACTTTAAAGAAGACTGAAATTGTCGGACAGGTGGTGGGTGGTAGATACAGCATAGTTACGAGTGTATCAAAGAATCGCCATCTCGACGATCTTTTGCTTTTTCCGGTCCTTCTCCCCATGCCTGTTTCAAGGAAGGTGGAGGTGTGGGCATTCCAAGCAGACGTGACTTCGACTTGCTATGCACGTATTTCAGTGGGAATTTTTCAAAGCAACCTTTCTAAATCCAAAGTAGCTGAGTATATGACGGGTCTAGACTCTCTGGAAGACTCATGAATCAAGCGCGGAAGTGGCTCTTGCTGCACTCGCCCAGCTGAGACACGAGATACACACACTACATACACTAGCGATGCCAACATAGGCTCGGTCCCAGCAGAGAAAGAAGGGGGGGGCGGGAGAGTGAGAGAAGCCAATACGAGAGTGGAAAAGGGAAAAGCGCATGCTACTCCTTTCGCTTTCAACGTAGATCTAATGCATCAAGAATGGACAAGTCTGCGGATGGGTGCATGTTCGCAAAAATTCCACTCTTTCGGGTTTGACACAAAAGAGTTAGGCGACGGACGGACACGAGATAGTCAGAGAAGGATATGTGGTTACTGTGGTGTGTCAGGTTTCCGATAGTCAGTGTGGTGACACACAGCCATCATGGTTCACCACTTTCTCTCGCAACTCCGGGGTCACCCTAAGGGTAAAACCTTTCGGGATTTTGGCCATGGGACCGAACCACCCCTTTTCCCTCCTTCTCCGATGACCACCTTTAGCGACAAATAGCCACCGGTTCGCTTTCACGGATCCCAACCCCTTCATCACCCTCCGCCTCGCCATCTATGGTCCTCCTTCCCTTGGCTCGGAAACCTTCTGTCACCACCACCGCCACCACCAACACCACTACCCTCACTTGGAGCCTTGAGCCATGGCCAAAGATGAACGAGCGCCGCTAAAGGAGCAGTCTTACCAGATGCTCTCCCTCTCCGAAAGCCAGCCATCCCCTCCTCTTGCCGCCAACCCTGATGCTACTCTCACAAACCACAACAACCAACCACCGTCTCCTTCTCCTCCTCCCCTTCCTAGCTCCGCAAAGCCTCCGGATTCACCCCTGCACCAATCTGGCCAGAGTGAAGCCAAGGAGGATCCTTTTGACCTCATAGGTGTAGGGCCAATGGATTCCAAAGATGAAGAAGAAGAAGAAGACGACGGCGGTGGCGGTGACCAGCTGCGGGAAGTCAACCTTGCTGGAGCTCCATCTTTCGATGACCTGTTCTTCGATCTCCTCTTTGTGAGTCCTCTCCAAGGTAGTAAGCAGCTTGAGGATAGCATATGGAAAGGCTGCAGGACGAGGAGGGGGCCGAAGAGGGGGGGGGGGGGGGGGGGATAATTTCAAGAGGAAAGGGAACATGACCGAAAGGATGGGTTGGCAACGCAAAGAAAGATACACAGCGGATTAGAAAAGAGACAAGGAAAGAACGGGGAAAAGATTTTTAAAAAAGGTTCCGGCAAGACGGGGGATCAGGTGGCCAGATGAGAATGGTTGAAGGACTTGCAGCATGGCTCACAGCTCTGATCCTATCTTCGCTCCTCCTTGAAGGCCTCCGCCCTTTCGGTTTACAATGAGACGTCCGAGCTGGGCAGCATTCACGACCTCGCCAAGTTCATGGGCTTCTTCTCCATCTTGTGGTGGTCGTGGTGGACGCAATCCCTTTTCGACGTCAGGTTCAGGTCTCGAATGACCTACCGCGACAACTACGTCCTTAAAATCCTCATGCGAATCATCCGCATCGTTCTCCTCGGAGCCTGGATCGTCTACACCACCATGCCAAGCGAGTTTGCTAGGAAAGGCTACTCCAACTTTTCCCTCACCTACTCTACCACGAGATTTTGCCTCGCCTGTGACCATGCCGTCGTGGTCCTCAAAGGTTGGTATGAAGATCGACGAGGGATGAAAAGCCGTCTGAAATCCTCGAGCTTGGGCAAAAACGCGATGAGGAACCCCCTGGTGACAGTTTCAAGCATGATCAAGCGGCAAGGAGCAGCTATCATTCTTGTTGTGGTCAATCTAATTTCGGTGAGTTGGAAATCATCAAGAAAACAAGAGAAGGAGAAGGAAGGAAAAAGGGGGGAAAGAAGAAAGGGGGAAAGATCAAGAAATAAAGTAAAAGTCCAGCCTGCCTTCACTTCTCCTCGTCGTCTTCCCGCTTGGACGAAGCTTTCCCCCCCTACGACCGCAGCGCGTCACGTTCACTCATGCCAATGATTTCCGCCCCACCTCCCATCCGTCCTCGACTTACCTGCTCTAGGCCATCCTCTGGATCTCGGCTCGACATCGAGACCATGACGGGGTGAATGGCACCATGCTGGGGCTGTGGATCTCCGGTGTGGTGCTAGAGTGGATCTCGCAAGTCTCTGTCGAAATGTTTGGAGATTTTCCTTCACTCTCCCGGACCTGTCTTCCGGAAAGGCTGACGCTCTTCGCGCTCATCATTCTCGGCGAAGGTGTTACGAGCCTGGGTCAGGCCTTCAACAACATTAGCCCCGGATTCAAAGATCCGGAAAACTACGGGACCCCCGCGGGTGGCTGGGGAAGCTTTACATTGTTCCAGGTGGTGAGCAGTGGCTTGATCATCCTCCTTCAGTTTTATGGTGAGTCGCCATGCGGCAACGAGGATGGTCAAGCCGTGTGGGGGTAGTTCTCTACCGGGGTGTCTGGCGAAAGTGCAAATCGCTCTGACAGTCCCATCGAATCTTGACCTCGAAACTCTCCGACCGCTTTGGTCTGCCGTGCATGCGATGACAGCATATTACAGCCGAGCAAAGACCAGGATCGACACCCCCTCGACCGTGGTCCTCTTCTGGGCGTACGCCCACGTCGTCCTTCATCTCGCAAGTGCAGTGCTTGTGGCTGGGCTAACCAAGACTATCAGGTGAGTGTCTCTACTCCAAGGCGGCCAGTGGAGGAAGGGAATGATCCAAGGTAGCCAGCCTTGAAATCTTGGGACCGTACCGTGACAGCCAACAATGGCCTGAAAAAATGGCAAGGAACGCAAAGAAAGAAAAGAAGAAGAAGAAGGAGAAAACACACACACTCCAGATACAAAGGAGTTGAGGCGAAAGTTGAAGGAGGAAAAATGAAAAGAGGAGAAGGGTAAATAACTAAACATATGGATCAATACCACCATCTCGATGTCCAAATCAGCTTCCTGAACGCTCTTCAGGCGCTCTACCAGTTCATGGATTCCCCAGAGTATTACCTCCCGAATGCGACGGAGTACGACCGTTTCAATTCCTCCATCGTCTTCGACCTCTTCCAAAACCAGACGAGCAGTGCGACCGTGGCCTATGATAGAGGCGATGTACCCGAAGCGGCTATCTTTTCGATCTTCAGCGTGATTTCTGCCACGTCCGGCGCCAAGATCCCCAGCGTCGAAGAGGCCCTGGCCCTCTTCTTTGCAGCCAATCAGACGCATTCTGTTGAGCTGGGAACCCCCTTGAAGATCCAGCTCAAGACTTTTGTCGAGCTTAAAGATAGCTTTTACGATCCGGACTCGGTCGACCTTTTCTTCAATCGAGGTTTATTCCGGGTGAGTTTCTTGCCCCCCTTTCTGGCCTGCCCTCCCCCCCTTCTCCCCCAATGCTATTGTGAATGTGGTCTGCAGGCTGACAACCCCCCACCTCTCTCCCCCTCCCGATCCGGGCTCATCCAAAATGTGCGCATGCCAAAGTTCAACTACATCTTCCTCAGCTGTGCCGTCTTCCTCTGGATGGACACACTGGTAAAATCGATCCAAAAGCACTCCGAGATCAGGCAGCGTACGGTCCTTCTGTCGTGGGTATCCAGCTCTTCATCGTTGACAGGCGCTGTCCTACCCCGATCCAACCAGAGTATTCCAAAGCCATCGCAGGGATATCTGAATTCACTCGTTGTGCCAATAGCAAGTATACCTGACACCCTTCTCTTCATCCCTGCCAACCCCCCCCCCCCCCCCCCCCCTCTCCCCATCTACCTTTCCGCCGTCATTCTATCCCAGCTTCGTTTCTCGATTCTTCTTCGGTGCAATCCTTGCCATCGTTCAGATCATTTACATCCGCGGCCAAGGGGTCCCTTCGTGAGTCTCGTTTTTCCCCTTGTATCATCCATTCTCACCTTGTTTCCCCTCCTTTTATTCTGGGAAGGAAGATATCGCTGTTCAGCGTGACTTATCTTCCCCTTTGCGCCATCTCCTGGTCAACCCTTTAGGAATGCCGCCTTTAACGGGGGCCTGGCCATCTGCGCCTCCATCCTCTTCGTCGAATTGTTGGCCCAGACCTTCATAGCTTTCTCACCCGTCCTCTGGAGAAAGTTTGGCAAAAGATCTCGAGGCGTACCCTGAGAAGATTTGACAATCCCCCCCCCTCCAACCCCCTCAATCCCAAGAAAAAACTATTCGCCAACGCCGCAACTTCCAAAGTTCCATTCGCGGACAGGCAGGAATGTGAAGAAGCAGAAAGGTTTTCTGAGCTTTTATTCCCTTTTCAATTTCCTTCAGTGATTCAAGGAAAAAATGGTGTCAACAAAGGAATAGGAAGGGGGAATAAAAGAAGAAAGAGCCATGTGTTCATCCAACGACGCTTGACGTGCGACGGGGTGGGAAAGGGTGACACACTCTAACCCCTCTGGGCGGCCTCTACAGCCAACTTTGCCGCCTCCCTGAAGTCATCGCAGACGACCATGTTGAGGCCCGAAGATGCGATCTGCGCAATGCGGTCAAGGAACGGGCCGAAGGCGGTGGATAAGAAAAGCGAGGAACAGAGTGGTCAGTCGACCCTAAACACCGGAGAGGGGGAAGAGCCAGGCGTAGAAAATGCCAAAATGAAGTGACAATGGCCTATATCACTCACAATCTCGCTAGCCTTTTCCGAACCGGTGCCTTTGAGCCTAACGATGATAGGAGTCTTGATGTCGTTCTCCCTGATGGCGTTGATGATGCCTTGGGCAACGATACTATTTTCAATTTGTTTCGTTTTTGTTTATTCATTTTTTTTTGCCAGAGGTTAGGAGGACACCGAAGCGCTAGGTTTAGATAGATGCAAGACGTTACGTTGGTCCCTTGCGTGGGAGGGGGAAGCCGAAACGAATAACTCACTCTGTCCGAGTTAGACCTCCGAATGCTTTTTCATTTTATTTTCATCGGTATTTGGTGAGAGAGAAGGACGGAAAAGAGTTTGTAGCAAAAGTTCCCAAAACCCAGAGGCGCCGAGGGTTTCAAAAGAAAATCGAGACCGGGTTGCGTTCCGGCTTGGTGTCAGTGAATCGTTTCTGTCCCTCTCTCGTCGAGCCACGGCCAAATGGATGGAGGAACGAAATCCAAGGGAGGAAGGACTCACAGTTGACAAAGATGGCCTTGACATCCCTGTCCCGGTTCAAGGTCTCAATGGCCAGCTTGGAGTTCTCCAGATTGGCTCCGCCTCCTCCGTCCAAGAAATTGGCGGGCTGAAGTGGATGTGTGAGTGTGTCAGATGCCCCAGACAGGGAGAGACAGAGAGAGAGAGAGAGGAGTGCGTCAGCGCCGCTGAGGTGGGCAAGGTTGATTTTCTTTTGGTTTATTTTCATCCTTTTTTTCACTTGCGCCCATCCCTCGTCCCCGTCAAAGTGGGTAAGTGACTCTCTCACCTTTTCTCCAGCGGCAGCTAGACCGTCCATGGTGGCCATGGCGTTGCCCGCACCGTAACCGAAGCAACCCACTCTGCCACCTGGGAATATCGGTAAGGTGGGGAGGAGAGGGAAGTGGAAGCGTCAGCCTAGCCAAACCCAAAGGCCACAAAGAGCGTCGAACCGAGCTCGGGCTCGAAGGTTGTGAGCGTGGGGCCGAGGCGGAAAAGAAGATAAAAAATGAAATAAAAAACCTACCGTCCGGAAGCTTGATGTAGAAGAGTCCACCCTCCTCGGCCAGCTTGGAGTTGTGGTCCAGCTCGCGATTCTCAAATACCTGCTGGAGCGGCTCGCACCTGTACCTGCCAAAGTCGTCCATCTCGAGGAACACGTCGGCTCTGGCATCGGGCGGAGGCGCGTGTTGGAAGGGAGGAGAGGGAGGGGGAAGAGAAGAAGGGGGAAAAAAAGAAGAAAGGCAGAAGAATTAAGACTCCAAAACCAAGCTCAAACCTATGCCGCCCTATCCTCCTTCTCATCCAGTTCTCCCTTCCAAAGGTCGCCTTCCTTCGAGCAAAAACCCGCGCTCTCGTAGCCCTCTTCCCAACTCACATTTCGACCCTGGCTGACTCGGGGTGGAAGAGCAAGTCGAAGGTGAACCAGATTCCCTCGCAGCTGTCAAAGACGTTCCAGAACGAGGTGAGCATCTCGGAGGCCACCTCGATCGAGGCCTCGCTGATGGGAGGCGGAGGCTTGGCGCCGGCGGAGGCGGAGGCCACGAGCCGCTTTAGGAAGAGGCTCGAATCTTGTCGGCTCAGACCCCCTTGCTGGTACTTGATCGGGATCTGTAATACCTTTTCCGGGTGGGTCGACTGGAGCTTGGTCAGCCCCTTGTCGCCTAACCCGTATCCGGCCTGGATCCTCTCGCCCTGACCTTGGAGGAGCGCTGGCAGAGAGGCGACCAGTTCCGATCTGGGGCTCGCCAGGAGCGAGGGTCCGAAGTGGACCTTGTCCACTCCTCCTCCTTCAACGAGCTGTGGCCTCCTGTCGGCGTGTAGGAGGAAGGAGAACGAGGTGGAAGGCTTTGACGACGACGGTGCCGATGAGGCGAACTCGAGCTGTGCCTGTGGCAACCTCTGCCTGAGAAACTCTTCAGCTCCTTTCCCATTTGTGTGCAGATGCCTTGCTACCTGCAGCCGCTGCCGTTCAAGGGGGCGACTGGACCTGGCAAACAGGTTCGATGTTGGGCCCAGCCTCAGCAGGATCCTGCCGGTGACGGGAGCCATCTTCTATCTTTGAGTGAGCGTGGAAGTTTTTTTTCCTTCTTTGCTTTCGTCTTTCCTTTCGATGATCCTTGGAGGGAGAGGTGTAGAGAGAGAGATAGGAGAGAGAGAGGAGGGGAGGCAGAAGGCGGGAAGGGGAGGCAGAGAAGGGAACGGATGAAGCCAGGCTAAGATATGAATTGGCAGCTTGGTGAGCTATGGGTTCTCTTGTAAGGGAAGGCGAGGAGGAGGAAAGGGTTGTACCACCACAAGGTTCGCTCCTCCTTGGGCGGATGAAATGGAGGACAACATCAGGGTGGAATCCGGCCTGCCTCGATGGTCCCTCGGCTTTAATTGCGGCAATACGGGGAGTTGAGATGTGGGTCATGCAGTGTGGGGTAAGAAAAGGGGAAGGAAAGAAAAAATGTGGAGATGGAATCACATGAACTGTTTTCGTGCAGCAGAGTGCACAGCGAAGGGTGGAGCCGATGTTACCAAGTATGGGAGGGAGGGGGGTTCGGTCGCAAGCAAGGTCGTTTGGGAGGCGGTGATCTTGCCCCGTCTCTGCCCGAAAGGCCGTAGATGCCTCTTTCCTCCCTTCTGGTCCTGGGTTCACTTCTGATTCGGCCTGGTTCGGAACGGTGATGGTGGACTTGGTTAGGAGGGACTCGTCTTCTTCCCAAAGCTCGAGTCCGCCCCAACTCCCCCCTTGCCCCCTTCCCCACCTCTTTTTTACGAAGCAGCCAGATCAAAAGCGCTTCAGACATGCCTCTCAACATCCCTCTTCCTCCTCCTCTCCCGGAGCTACCTTAAGGTGATTCTAGAAAGGAGCGAAAGAGGAAAGGAAAAGCAGGAGCGAGTGCAAGGAAACGACGATTCCCCTTCCCCGATCTGACCACCATCGGACGATAGTCGCTCACTCACTGTGCAGCCGCAGCGCTCCGTCCCTCCCCTCCCTGCCGAAAAAGGAAGATGTTGGATTTCATCGAGTACGGGGCATGGATGCAAGTGTGGGGTGTGGGGGGGAAAGGCTTCTGGTTGTGGGTTCAGGCCTGTTCGGTCGCATCTACGAGGAACGACATCCATCCTGCGCAAGGCCTTCACAAACCGAGTAGAGATTCTTACACTCATGGCATCTGAACGAGTCTGTGACAGATGTATCTGGACCTCTCTTTTCCCCTGGGGCAGAGGTGTCGAGGAGGAGGGGAAGGATGGGGAGGAGGGTCTTGATTTCACCATGCGATGCCCTGGAGCAAATCAAACATGTTCTTCTACATGAAAAAAAAATGATCGATTGCGATACAAGGATGAAGGAGGAGGAGTGAGAGGGTCTGTGTTTCCTTGCCCGAACCCGCCTCCCTCCCACACACGTTCTCCTTAGCGTCGAAGGTACACGCCCACGTCGACAGCATCTAGAGACCCGCGAGCAAGCTCTTGGCCTTCTCACCGACGTCGGCGATGGCGGTGACGACGTGAAAGCCGGCCTTCTCGAAGGCCTCCTTCTTCAGCTTGCCCGAGGAGAGCGAGTCCCTCCAGATGGCTCCACTGTGACCGAAAGTCTGGCCGGGAGGGACCGTCTGGCCAGAGATGAAACCGATGATCGGCTTGGGGTAGCTACCGTCCGGTCTCCGGTACTTGCTGATCGCCAGCTCGGCCGCCTCCTCCTCCATCACGCCTCCCACCTCTCCCACGAGCACGATCACTTTTGTTCAGTCGAGAATCGTCCCGCAAAGTGTGGGGGTAAGGGGAAGGGGGGGGGGGGGGGGGAGAAGAATCAAACAGGTCAGGTTTAGGATCCAGTTATCCCCTCCTTGCACTGAGATCCGTCAGCAGGTTTCGGGAGGGAGTTTGCCGTTCATAAAACTCACCCTTGGTCGGTTCATGTTCCATGAAGAACTCGAGCGCCTCTGCGGTCCTGGTTCCCGGGTAGAAGTCACCTCCGAGACCGAGAACCATCGACTGCCCCATCTCCTTGGTTGCCGCCGATGCCTCATAGGACAGCGTGCCGGACCTCGACGCGATCCCAACAGGACCAGGATTCGCAACCGCCAGGGGAGAGATCCCCATTCGGCACCCAGCTCTGGAAGGGTCGAGTTGGAGGAAAAGATTTTGATAAATGCCTTAGCGGGGTTGCGCAGGGAAAAGGGAAACCCCTCTACTCTAGCCGAATCAAAGCATCCTCTACTCCACTGCCTTGGGACTCACGGGTTGCAAAGTCCGGGTGAGTTAGCACCCACCAACCTGGAGGCCGATTGAGAATGCAGAGCCGCCATTACCTGGAGCGTTCGAGGCGATGAGTTTTTCTTGCGATCTGGTCAGCTAACCCCATTCACCCACTCGTATCTGACCACCTGCTCTTTCCCCTCCGATCGGGGGGCCCTGGCTCACCCTCATCTGGTCTTTTAGCGGGATCCCCTCGGCCACACTGACGATGAGAGGGATCTCTGCCTCGATCGCTTCGATGATGGCGTCCGCCGCGAGCTTGGGAGGAACGAAGACCGAGGTAGCCTGAGGCTTTAACGCTTCCGCCGCCTAGAGTCGATTCAAGGTGAAAGTGTCAAGATCGAAAAAACGTCAGTCTCATCCGAAAGAGAGGAGCCCTCTGACTGCGCTCGACGGCACGAAGGCGTGCATGATGCTCACTTCCCTAACAGAGTTGAACACCGGTCGGTCGAGATAGGACTGGCCTCCTTTTCCCGGGCTGACGCCTCCCACGATGTTGGTGCCCAGTTGGAGGGATAAGGTGGAGTGAAAGGTACTCTGTCCGGAGGGTAGGGCCAGGAAGGGGGGGAAGGAAAGGAGTAAAAGAGGGTGCGCAAATCTCCACAAGGGATGTTAAGTCCAAAGTCCATGTGGTCGTTCACTCGCCAATGCTGGTGTGGTTGAAATCGATCATGATGAAGACAGGAATCTGGGAGAGGCTCACCGCTTTACCCAGGCCCTGGACGATCACCCTGGTCTCTGGCCCTACGTCGAGCGCCTTGATGGTGCTCCTCTGAACCGGAGGAGAGGCATGGGTGGCCAGGCCCCTCACGGAGAGGGAGCCCAGGCGTAGCGTGGCCTTGGAGGGCCTGACGCTCGATGAGAGCAACATGCGGTACGTTTATGAGGAAGGTGTGTGTACAAGATTCTGATGAATCGGGAGTAGACGATCTGCCACTTTGACAACGACACCGTCTCAACTTGGGTGGAAGGAGATGAGAAGATCGAGAAGGGAAGGAGTGAGGGTGTGAAGGGGGGGGGGGGGGGGGGTGGAGGGGAACTTGGAAAGGTGGATCCCGACAAAGGGTCGATTAAGATGGATACAAGATGGGATACGTAAGAAGAAGAAGTCGCTTGGTGGAAGCTCGTCGTTTCCGGGGAGGAAAGGTTTTGGCGAGGATCAGCACTATGAGGTTGGTGGAACGACATTCATCTCGGTGCGGGGAGAGTTGGTGCGGCGAGGGGTTTTCGTCGACGTCGTCGTCGTCGTCGCGGTCCACTCCGCTTTTTCCTCGAGTGGAGGCGAGCGCGCGTCGGCTTGTAAAAACGAGCGTAATTAAGAGGGGCCAAAGGATCTCCGGTTGGCCTTTCCCGTAGAAGGGAGTCTGTGGGGGATGTGGGGATGTGGGGATGTGGGGATGTGGGGATTCGTCCATGACCCACGCTTCTTGTCACAAACGAAAGAAAAGCGGCATCTCCCTCTCCTCCCTCCTCGCCGATCAGAGCCAATCCGGTCGTGGGAATTGGATCATGAAGGGCAAGTGGTGGGTGTTTCACCCGACCATTTACAGACCATGAACCTTTTCCAAAGCCTGATCCTGCGTGCGGGTCTGCTCGCCTTGGCTGGTGTCACATGTCCACAAGGCGAGGAGGATCGATGGTGGACGAGGATGAGAGGATCAAATTAATGACAATGGTGCCCCCAAGTTCGGCTCTACCCTTGGTACACATCCTGGCTCAAGCTCGCTTTCCAAAGGAGCTTCCCCCCCCCCCCCCCCCCCCCCATTCTACTGCATCTGCTGTACCTTGTACCTTGGCCCCACATCCCCACCACCTCCACACCTCCACCTTTATCACCATGTCCATCAACCCCTCCCTCCTCTTTTCCCCTCCAAAGGAAGAGTGGCCCTGCCGAGCCGAGCCGAGCGGAAAAGAGTGAAGAGAAGAGAGTAGCCTGTGGCGTCGGTCGTTTATATACCTAAAGTGGCTGCATCCTTCCCCACCTCCTTCCCCCCCACCATCCCCCTTTTGCTCCCAGGACACCTTTTCTCGCCCCTTTGTCCGAACCCTCTTCCCTACCCTTCTCACCCTTACTCATCAACCTGCACCCTGCCTCGTTATCCGGTCGATCAGAATACCCCGACTTGTCTCTTCCTACATCTTCAAGAGGGACCAAGGACTTGAGCCATCATCATGCCTTCAGCCCCCTCTGTCCAAGTGAGCGCAAACACTGCTTCCATTTCCAATTTTGAGTCTAGTTTTTATGTCCTATGCAGTAAAACCCACCGAAAGGTGACTCCGTATGCTCACAACGATGGCGATTGTCCGTCTCCCTTTCCCCTCCCCTCCATCTTCGTCGGGAAATCCGTAACAGGAGTTTGCCAAGAGCCTGGGCTTGAAGGACCCATCTCTCCTACACAACCAGAGCTTGATCGGTGGCAAGTGGGTGGATGCCAAGTCGGGTCGTCGATTCATCGTTGAAGGTAAGAGATCCCTCCTCCCCGTCCTGGACCTGTGAGGTAGCCGTTTCGGCTATAGAATCATTGACCCCCCCCCCCCCCTCCCTTTTATGCTGCTTTCCTCCAGACCCTAGCACGGGAAAACTTCTTTGCGATGCTCCAGAGATGGACGTTGAGGACGCCGACGAAGCCATCGCCGTCGCTCTCAAGGCCTTCGATTCGTTCAGGAAGACGACGCACAGGGCCAGGGCGCGAATGCTTCGAAAACTGAACGACCTCATGATCGAGAACCGCGAGGACATTGCCAAAGTGATCATTGCCGAGAATGGAAAGCCTCGTAAGTGAATCTTGGTTCCACCGACTGAGGGTTGTTGCCTTCTTGGTCGGAGTTTGGCAAAGTCAGGAGCTGATCAACGTTTGGCGCCACACGACCGCATGCAACCTGTCGTTTCGCGATCCTTCCCCCTTCATCTTGCCCCTCACACCCCAAGTCGCTGAGGGTTTGGCCGAGGTGGATTATGCTGCAACCTTCATCGAGTGGTTCTCGGGCGAGGCGGAGAGAACCTATGGGGCGACCATCCCAGCCTCCAACCCAGCCAACCGAATCATCACGATCAAGCAGCCGATCGGAGTCGTTGCCGCCCTCTGCCCTTGGAACCTACCCATCGCCATGGCCACGAGGAAGGTGGGAGCCGCCATAGCGGCCGGCTGCACCACGGTCGTCAAGCCGGCCGGAGAGACGCCCTACTCGACCTTGATGTTGGGAGAGCTCGTTTCCAGGGCTGGGATTCCGGACGGGGTGGTGAACGTCCTCTCGTCGCTCGAGACGACGCCCCGATTGGGAGAAAAGTTCTGCGTCGACCCGAGGGTCAAGAAGATCTCGCTCACAGGTTCGACCAGGGTGGGCAAGCTCCTGGTCAAGCAGTCTGCCGACACGCTCAAGAAGCTTTCGCTCGAGCTAGGCGGCAACGCTCCTGTCATCGTCTACGAGGACGCCGACCTGGAAAAGGCTGCCAAGGGTATCCTCGTCTCAAAGCTCAGGAACGGCGGCCAGACTTGCGTCTCGGCGAACCGAATCCTGGTCCACAGGAACATCGCCGACGCGCTGGTCAAGGTCATGGCGGGCATGATCGGCTCCATGGTGGTTGGAGGAGGTTCAGACCCCAAGGCCAACATCGGACCCTTGATCTCTTCCAGAGCCGTCGACAAGGTCAAGCACCACGTCGAGGACGCCATCTCGGGTGGGGCCAAGGTCGTCTGGCAGTACCCCAGCCCCTTGACGGGACCCCAATTCTCCAAGGGCTACTTCTATCCTCCCACCATCGTGACGGGGGTCAACCAGAGCATGCAGGTTTGGGGTGAGGAGACGTTTGGACCGCTCGCCGCCATCACCCTCTTCGACAGCGAGCAAGAGGCCGTCAAGCTAGCCAACGAGTCTAAGGTCGGTTTGGGGGCGTACGTCTTCACCAAGGACATGTCCAAGGCCATGAGGACGGCCGAGGAGATCCAGACGGGCATGGTCGGCATCAACACAGGCATGCTCTCCGCCTCCGAGTCGCCATTCGGAGGCGTCAACGAGAGTGGCTACGGCAAAGAGGGTAGCTTTATGGGAATCGAAGAGTACCTCATCACCAAGGCCATCACCATGGACGTGAGTTAGCCTGCTCGCCCTTCTTTCGAGATCCCCCCTACCCTATTCGATCGATGTGTGCGACCTTTTTTTGTTTTCTCTCCCAAGCTTTTCTTTCCCTCCACACTGTAACGACTTGGCTTCCGTCTCGACCTGTACCAAGAAGCAAAAACGAGCCTTATTTGCTTGGAAGCACCTGGGCTTGGTTCTTGTCGAAACTTCCAGCATGAAATCGACGCACCAGAACGGTCTCTTTGTGTGAGCGAGAGTTAGGAAGGTCTTGGAGATGGACCGTCGAATCGAGACACGAAAACAGAAAGATCAGACAGAGAATGGGGACAGTTTCCCCTTTCCGCTACCTGGGCAGATCATCTTCAAATGATATTTCCTGTATGTACTACTGCATGCTCGTGGATGTGTGTGTGTTTATCGAGATGCAATCGAACTGACTGCTCTTTCGAAGTGCATCAAGAGAGCATGGCCTGAGAGGTCCAAGACACATCCGGGCCAAGCGTTTGGAGGGGAAGCCCATCATGTCAGGTCTCCTTGCTCCACGGAAGCTTATCCAGAACTCTCCCCGTCCCTTCATTTCCAAAAACCCTTCTCAACATTTGATCAAGGGGGTGACGGAGCCCACGTAAGAGCCGAAATTTCCCCTGAAGCCGGCGATCGTGCCCAAGGCGTTCAGGATGGCTTGACAAGCGCGGATTTCCTCCCACTTCACCAAGGTGTTGACAAACATAGAGTTCCGAGGGTCTCCACCAATGGTATGGTGGAGTCCGACAAAGGGAGGGACTGACCACTCCCAGTCCTCCCACCAGCTCCCGGTGGTGGTGTACTTCGGATCAGCGCAGCAGTTCTTGCAAAGCCTAGACCTCTTCCCCGCCTGAGTCCTCTCAAGAGCCTTCCACATGACGTTGGCGGTCTGGTCTAGGCCGTACCTGGATTCGAAAAAGCCTCCGATCTTTACTTGGGCCTCCCCTTTGATTCTAGCACAGTAGTTGTTCTTGAAGCAGGATTCGGTGGTGCAGCCCTTGTCCGTTGGGCCGCGGAGACCGCCGTTGCCTTCGTTGCTGCACATCCGTTGGTAACAGTCGCTATTTTTGCTCTTGTTAAAATCGTAAGGTGTGCTCCTCGTTCCCGTGACAATCCTCGTATCAGAAGAATCGATCGTCATCTCGCGTTGGCCTTGTCTCGGCAGCACTAGGCCGTTGACGATCTTCGACCTCTTCGACTATAATCGCCGAAAAACTCTGCCGCTGTCAAGCTGGTGTTGGTAAGTTGGATGGTGGCTCCGTGGGCCAGCTTCAAGGAGGAGATCAAGGCGACCAAGATGGTGACGACGACCAGCTTTCCCACCTTGCCGACGTGCTTCGTTGCACCGGAAGAGGAGGAACGTGAGCAACGGATGTAAGCACCGTGGTCGCCTGGACCAGCAGGGGCGAGGCAGTCAGCCAAGGACATGGCTTTGGTTGTGGTGCACTGTTGGAAGTACCCGCTGAAAGTGCCATTCACCTGGGCACAGCAAGGCTCGAGTGCGCTCCCACGGGATACGCACTCGGCTAGTTTTCCGTTGGGAAGAGCGAGTTGGTAAGGATCCATCTTTTCAGATGCCTTTCGTCTGTCTCGAAGAAGGAGGAGGGGAACGGTGTGCGATGGAGAAACGTTTCCACACGCTCCTTGCGTAAGTCTTTTTATAGCCCACCGTCCTTTCCTGCCAATTCCAGGCCAAAGCTTCTTACTTGAGTTCCGTAGCTCATGAGGGAGAAAGGGTTCATAGGCGGAAACAAGTTTTGCGACAAGAGGGAGGCGGCACTTGTCGGAAGCACGGTAGGAAGTGTTTGAAGGGGTGAAGGCCTAGCACGAAAGTAGGTGGCTGGTAGTGGGGGACGAAAGGAAAGGCAAAATGATCGTCGTCCAACCACGGTTTCCGATCCTCGAACGATTTCCATTGGCTCTACTGATCCTCTGCCGTTTCCTAACCGTGCGTGCATGAATACCCTGATTTGCTTGGCATTCGGGTTAAAGGTGAACCTGGGAGTCTCGGCAATGTAGTGTGAAGGGGAGATTGATTAGCGGCCAATCATAGCTCTGGCATCATGACCTCGTCTGAACCTGTGGGCGGAAGATCTCACCCACAGGCTGGTCGATCTTTCGGATGTCGAAGCCCCTATCCAAACGACCCATCCAAGCTCTACTTGATATGGGGGTCCCCTCTGTCCGAGTTCGGTCTGCTAAAAACCTAACCTTCCTCTCCCCCTTCCACCTATTTCTTCTACCCCCTTTCTGACCCCTCGCATTCCGATTCGATCCGGAGCGGTCTCAACTGTTTCAAAGCATGAAAGCAAGATCCATCCGCTTGAGACTTGGCGGGCGAGCTGCACATATTCCTACTGGGTCTCTTCATCTGGTCGCCCCTCCGTCTTCTGATTCACTCTTCGAAAGGGAACCGTGCACCACAAGTGGTTCTTGGCTTGGCTCTTGGCTTGGTTTCGGATGGAGCTAAACCTTCTCGACGTGCGAGAAGACCCATGGCATGGTGTTAGCAACCTAAAGAGACGGAGTGTGAAGGAAGGTGTTTTTTTTTTCTTTCTTCTTCTTTGACCAGCGCGATTTCACGATTACCGCCCCTTTCAGAGTAAATGCTGCACGACAACAGTCCATATCGCGGCGAAAGTGATGACCTTCGAGGTTGCGGTGCTTTTTCCCCCCCCCCTGAGATTTCTACACAAAGCGACATGTCAAAGTGGGGGAAGTGGGATCTATTTCGATCTAGTCTAGCGATTTGAGACTCCTTACGGCGAGGACCCACCCTGGCGCTGATGGATATCTTTTCAAAGAAGATGGGGGAGATGCCTCGGAGGGTTGTCGGGGGTCCAGGCTTGGAGGGCAGCCTTGACTCTGCTACATCGGGAGGCCCCCTCCACCATTTGGGATCGCGGGAGGAAGTCGGGTCAGTGTAATGGATGGGGAGACGTGGGGTCGGTGTGAGGGTCGTTTGCCACTACAGCATGAGACTCCGGGTAGAGGGCGCAGAGGATGGTAAGGTCGGAGTAGGATGGACTGGCCTCATGGTCTCAGCCATACGAGATCCGATCCGTGCGATGGATGGGGAGGGTGGGGCAGGAGGCCAGTCGCTCGGGAGGGGGGTTGAGATCCTGGGTCCAGGTAGAGCGGCTTGAAGCCATCTCAACTGCGGTGGAGGACCGTCTTACGCCATGAATGAGTCCCGACAGTCAGGATGTGGTTGCCACGCCTTGTCCTGGCACACGAATCTGTGGTAGCACGTGATTCTGCATCACGTGTCGTTCGTTATCCCTGACCGCAGGTTGCATGCATTGGGTGGCCCATGCGCGGGCTAGGACCCAGCTGAACCCGGATTTCCTCGTATACAACATCCGAGTTAAACCCCCCCCCCCCCCCCCCGCCTAACAAATCTTACCTTCCGTTACGATTACAGCTTTCTCACCTCCCAGACCCAGACCAGACCAAAGCATCACATCCCTCATCTCTCTCCTCCCCCAAGAGCTTTTGTCTTTGTAAATTTTTTTTTTTCTTTTTCTTTTTCTTTCTTTGATCGTCTATAGCAGCCACACCTCTCTTGACCCACAAGGCCATGTCCCTCAACACCACCAAAACCCCACCAAAGTCTGATCTATCAGGCTCATCATCAAAGCAACAGGGCCAGCTTACCAAACACGACCTCAAACAGTCGCTTGAATCCAATCAAAAGCTCAACAATGCCAAGAATAAATTGGTCGCCTCCCTCGCAGATTATGCCGGGGATCAAGAAGAGGTTATGCTGAGCATGATAATCCTAACCCTGCAAATGCTCTCTCAAAGAGCAGCGAAAGACCCCTCCCAGCTTGCACCGTCTCTGAAGCACGCACTTTTGGACTCCCAAGGGCGAGCTCGAACCGTCTTGCCCGCCTCAGATTTGCAGCCCATCATAGACCGATCCATAGAAGGCAATCACCCACAAGTTGCCCCGGACGATCTGGTCGTTACCGTCATTCGGACTTGTTTCGTTTCGCAAGGTAAGCAACTGCTTCATCTTCAATTCTTAGACCCTCTTGCGACGGATCAAGCTCATGTGCTCACCATCACCACCACCACCACCACCACATCTTTAACATGTTTCCCCCATCTTTCTTTCTGACTCTACCCTTTTTTGGAACCCATCCAAGATTCTCCGACAGGTTCATTCCGTTCCTCCTTGAGCCCCGAAGAAAAAGCAAAGGAAATCGTAAAGAGCGATTTCGCTACTCCCTATGGTGGTCGCAGCTGCTTGAATTTGATCAAGCACATCGAGACGATGAGGGGCCGCTATGATCCTCGAAATGATTATGCGCCAGTCGTGCCAATCGTTCAATCTTCTGGTTCAGGGAAATCTCGCGCGGTAGATCAACTGGTCCGCTCTCGCTTCCCAGGTGTTACCCTATGCTTTCGTCCTCCCAGAAATACACCCGAATGGCCTCCTCGTGACTCCGATACAGCTGATTTCCTTCGCCAGAACAAGGTCATTCAGGCAAGTAAGGCTCGAGATCGATTTGTCCTTGCCCTTGTCCTCAGTTGGATTGAGGCCTTTTTCAACCTCTCTGCCATACTCCTCCGAGAAACCCGAGAAAAGGTCTTTGAATCTTCAACCTCCTCTCCATCCTCTTGCGGCATTGCTTCTGCCTTTTACCAACGAACCGGGAATGATGCTGGCGATCGTGACAACTGGCAGGATGAACCATCATCCCCGTCACCTCAGCCAAAAGGAAGGGTTCCTGGTAAGGTGGACGAGGAGGCGGACTCCGCTATTCGCTGCAGAGAAAAGTTGCTCAAGGAAATTGTCGAGAGGGCCAAGAGCAACCTTGCCAGGATCGAACGAAGCGATGATTCTCAGCTTGAGGACTTCCTTGAGAAAGAGTGCATTTTTGCGGCTCGCGAGCTGTATCGGGAAGTGGACTTGACCGCCGAAAAGTGCGATGATCCCAACCTGGTCTTTATCCTTGCTTTTGACGAGGCATCCCAGCTCATACTCCCCCTAGCATCTGACGCCAAACAGGATCGGCTCGTTACTTTCCGTCGGGTAATGCATCGTGTTGGCAACGTGTCTCACCAACCACGGATCTTTCTTCTTTTGCTGGACACCAACTCAAACGTCAGCTTTCTTTCAGGTCGCGATGCCTTATTAGGTTCGGGTCGATTGTACGAAAAGAAGCTCTCGCTACTCCCTGCATTTACCAAGCTTGCACAAGATGTCGGATATTCGCAAAGTACGGCTTCCTATCGAAACCCTAACGGTAAACTCTGGCGAGATTGCCTGGGCCTGCTGCCTCTGATGGGACGACCTCTTTTGGCGAACAAACACCTCAAGGTCTCATCGCAATTAGAGACCGAACACAAGCCAATTGTCGGCAAAGTTTCCATGTACAAAGTCAAGGCAAAGCTTTTGTCAAGGGAGGAAGTCTTTCTTCCGAATCATTTCTTGCTCCCGGTGGAGGATCATTCCGATTCGATCGATCAGTTCCTTGCGGCCTTGTCGCAACGTTTACCCCTCAAGTTCATCGGGTGCCAAGGAATTGTCGCTGTCAGTCATCTTTTGCAGCGACAGGTGAGCAACCACCTCCGGACTCTTAGGCGGTTGGATAATAACGGCCAATTCGTATTGACCGCGACGCCTTCTGAGCCGTTGATCAGCTTAGCAGCAACTGATCTTTTCCGTCAACCAGGTCAAAGGGGAAACGACGACCACCCCAAGTCTCGATGGGGGAATGCGTTGAAAGTGCTCGCCCATTGCCGTCAATATTTCGGCCTGACTACGGGACTCGATGGAGAAGAGGTGGCTTGCATTCTCGCAACTTTAGCGACGGACTTGTCCTCCTTCAAGCACCATCTGGGCTCTTACCGAGCGTCAGGATCTGAGGAACAGATGGAAGCATGGTATGGGGGAAAGTCTCTGGAACCGATAACGGCTTGGGAATGGATCACAACCCTGTTAGGAGCCCAGAAGATCAAATCAGTTCTTGATGACGTCTCGGATCAAGGGGCTGTTGGGTCAAGTGATCCGAAACCAGCCAAAAGATTCAAAGTGGAAGGTGAAAGTGGTGATCTTTCCCTCGAGACGATGGCTCGTTCATCTATGATCAACTTCACCCACTTTGTGACCCTCCGAGGTCCAGTGTCAACGCTCTCGCAGGAGTTCCTTGCCCACCTGTTCGTCAGACACGCCGCCTTAGTAGGAGGTGCCAATCAAGTGGGTTGGGACATACTCATCCCAATTTACTTGGACCAAGGTTGGAAAGGAGAAGACACCACATTCAGCATTAAGAAAATGAGTTTTATACTCGTTCAAGTCAAGAACAGGAACCAACTGGTAAGGCCAGGAGAGGTTGCGATCAAAGCTCCACTCTTGAAAGAATCGCAACGGACCTCGGCTTGGCCTCTCAGTCACATATCAATCTTCATTGAGATGCTTACTACAAGAAGCGATTTAGCAGGGATTAGCTATCGGAGGACACTTCGAGCGAATCATGATAGGTTCGAGCATTTCTTCCATGTCCGAGGCTTGTCAGCTTTCACGGTGGTCGAGGAACTCCCTAACGAGTCGATCAATCTGATTCATTCCTTGCTTGGACTTCAACCGAATGAAGCGGAAAAAATCATCGACTGGCAAGAAGAGGATCCAGCTACCGAAGAAATCCAATCAGGTTACTTTCACTGGATGGAGCAAGATCCCTCTCAAAGTGGTTGATGGAACTCGGAGGAGGATAGGCGCCGAGTTAGCCAATCTTCCTTTTTCTCCAAACACAGTCCGAGAATTGGTTTGATCGCTAGGAAGGAGTGAGAACCATGTGTTTCCGCTTCTCGGTAGAGGTCGGCATGGATTGAATGCCGAGATATCAATGATAATAAAAAAGATAAAAGATGATAAAAGGAAGAAAAAATTTGCGGGTACAGAAGGAAGGATTCTTCACCCTCACGCCGCCCTCTTTTTCTTTTTCTTTCGGGGAAGATGACGGTACTGAAGAATCTCACTGCGAGTTGAGGACGAGATCACCATCTCTCTGTTGGGGTTCGAGCTAGGTAGACACACCCATACTCTCCCTCTCTCTCCCTCTCTCTCTGTGCAATTCAGGCTCTTCCTCTCGATCCTTTTGCGTTCCTATACCTTACTCTTTGAGCATTTGTTCTTCTTCGTCACCGGGAGTCGTGGGGCAAAATGGCAGCATGACAGCTATGGATAATGACAGAATCTAAAGTCGCTGCACCTACGACAGCAAGTCTTTGTAGCGGTAGACTTGGCAACAGCCCTGAACTTGAGAGGTAAACACCAAACAGTGAATGATTGCTTCATTGCAAAAGGCTTGAAACTGTTGCAGAAACAAAGTAGCATTTCAAGCCAGCATCGTGAGCCAGCATTGCAAGCCATTAAGCCTTACAAAACCGAAAGAAAACAATCACCAGGAGCCTTTGCAAGACAGCCGGTATCACAAGTCCGTCATCGCTACCTCAATTGGTTATGCTACCGATTCAGGTGAGTACCATAAGGTCAATTGCCATCACATACACTCAAACTCTAGCCCCTTTCTTCACTCCTTCCTTCAGCAGGGCACCTACGGTAGGGGATCACTCAAGGGGAGTTCTAGCCAGATTAACTCTGCCGCTGGGAGTGGCCATAGTACTGTGAATCACCAGTCATCTCCAACCGATTCCCCGAAATAGGCTTTGTCCTTTACCAACTGCGACACGGCATCTACCCCTTCCCCCCTGCTCGCCTGAAAGAGTCTTTGGTCCCTTTCCAGAGATGCACCATCCTCTGGCAGAGCTTGCGTATTGAACGACCACTTCGGAGTCGATCAGACCGTGTCCCACGCGACGTGCACCCAGCAAGTAAAACCGGTGCTCCTGTTCCCGGTGTGGCGACTCTTCTGAGGGGAGATCGCAGCTGACGTCTTCTTCTTTCCCGCTCTATTCGATAGAAACGGAATTCCGGGAAATGGTGCTGAACTCCACTTCACAGCCGATGTAGGCCCTGCCTCGTATTGGCTCTAGTATCACTCGAAGCGCTTTCAATAAACTGGAAGCGGGAAATTCAGCTGTTACATCACCTCACGCCACCCGCAGCTAGGAACGGTTTTCTCACTTTACCAGCGATGGCGCTGGAAGTTCGAAGACCAGACGACCGTGCCTGCTGATGCCCTGGGTCCACTGTCCTTCGTCCGGTGCGATCCAAACCTTACTGCGGGGATGGTCATCGAGGGATGGCTTTTTCAGGGGCTTCCTCAGGTCATTCATATGAGTACCTCTCCAATGCCAAGCAGCTCTTCCGTCCCTACTTGGCCCGATACTAGCTCTCGCGTTTCTCTTTCCAAAATCATTGAGAGGAGGGCCATGAGGCGGCTGGTCGGGTCCAAAACTGTACCGCGCTCTAAGAGCACAGAGGGGATCCGGAGGATCTCGAAGCTGAGCGTCTCGCCGCCCGTGATGGTAGCCTGGAGAGCGTGGCAACTTTCTTTTCTCGGGTGGTCGTTTTCGTTGAGCAATTCGTGGCAGCTTAGCCGACTCACATGGTTGTGGCATTCAAGGGATGCCTTCATCCAAGGTTCCGCGAGCTCGGCGTCCTATCCCTGGAAGATAGGGTGTCCGGGGTGCCCTTGTCGCTGTCACGGGATGACTTTGGCACGATTGACTTCTGACTCATTGGGGTTGACTGAGGCTATGGTCCACTCACCTGGTGATCAAGGGATGAAGGCCTTAGAATCACCGCAACAGATCCTCCTCAATTCCCCCAAACTCTGTCGAATCCCAACTTTTCATCAGATTTCTCCCAATTGCCGTTCGTCTCACACTTGTTCCGTACTGCTGCTACCTTTTCCGTACTGCTACCTTCAGCCCACTACCATAAGCTTTATTCCCCATATCAATTAGCCCATTCTTTTAGTGTCTTCCCTGTGATCAATCTTTGTTTTCTATTGCTTTTTCTCTATCCACGAAGCATTTATTCTTTTATGACTACCTTCCAAGGCGGCACTACGACGGAGCAAATTCTTCTCGGCCAGGTAGGGGGGTCTTCTCTGACAGGAACGAGGGAACTCTCCACAAATCCTGAAACCACGAGGGCAAAAAAAGGTCGAGACTCCTTGAAAAAGAGATCCTGCACAGGAAGGGAGTTCTGTGAACTGGGTGAGAACTGACAAGCACCACAAGAAGACTAGAACTCGGAAAGGAGATCTTCCACCCTGTCAGCCCTCAGAAATGAAATACTTTACAGTGAACAATCTCAGGAACGGGTGACAGGATCACCAGGAACCAATCAGGCAATCCTCAATCGTCCCTTCTTGTTAGGGTAAGGGTCTGTCCAGCGCCGTGATGATTCCTCTTTTCGAGCATTGTCGAAGCGAGGAACTTCTACTACAACGATTGCACGCGAAGAGATCATGGAGTCCCACGAATTGGACCTTCTCTAGGGTAAAGCAGTTTCACATCTCCTCAGCTCAGGATACCCAAACGTTTCTCTAACTGCGCTTTCTTCCTTTTCTTTTCATTATCTACAAGGTATAAGATGTATCCAAGCATCGTGTGAAGGTGGAAATGGCTTTCGCATCAAAGCCCGGAAAGTATCCGTCCCAACTCATTCACAATCTCAGAACCAATGCCCATAAGGACCAAGGAAGCGCCAAGCACGCTTAATTGAGAGCCCCGAGCGGACAACAACGATAAGAGGCGGGTCCCTCATGAGTTCCCGCTCCATCCTCGTAGACCTTGCGATCTTGCACTGAAGTCCAAATATTAGTGTTCTAAAAACACAAGTGCCACATCATCCGACCATCTTGCGAGACGCATCAGAAGCCAGGGACCCCCAAAGATGCGTAGCGCTCGCTCGTGTCCAGAACGAAGTGTGTCCATGCCCTTCGTGCGGCGCACTCATGGCCTGAGGATGAGATCGTTTCCCCCATGTCGCACCCTTTGTTTCAGATTCCGTCGTTTCCGGGGCCGCGGGAGCCGCAGGCGCAAGTTGAAGCGACAAGGGGCAAGACGCCCCGTCATAAGATGGTGGAGGCAAGCTTAGCTTAAGGACAAGCTCGTTTCCATTTTCAACACTTTGCTCATGTAAGATTGCGTGGTTCCCCCTCCCCGGTCAGAGCTGTTCTCAGAAAAGAATTCAACATTCATCGTCGATTTGAGAAGATTTTATGAACCGTGAGAGGCGAGCCACAGCTTTCGGGAGAGTTGCCAGGTGAGGTTGGCATGATGAACCTGGACCGTCTTCTGGGAAAAAAATGGACCCCCGGACTTCATTTGGAAAAATTGACCCTCAGACTTAATTTAGGTGCATGATCTCTATCCCACGCGGAGGAGGCAGTCGCCCTCAGCCTTCAAAGGAGGGGTAGCTGGCCATTGACAAGGTTGATGAGTCAAACAGCATCTGTCATGATTCCCGCTGCCAGATAGACCCTTTCGTCGCGATGAAGCACCCCCTCACGATCGCTGACTCATAATACACTTCTTTTCCTCCTCACCATTGATAGCAGGGAGATATCCATGAGTGGTTCCACCTTCCTTCATGGCTGGCCCTTTCAAACCCTGAACCATTGGCCGTGATTTCCGTTCATGAGTTCGGGACAGTTGTTCCGGTGTGCGCGCGCATAGTCCTTTGGCCGTTTTTTTTTTTTTTTTTTTTTTTTTCCACCATAGCACTCTCCACTGGTGGCAGGTAATTCTTAATCTCTCGAGTATTTCCGGGGGATCTCGCCATGCACTCAGGTTGCAGACCTCCAAACTTCTTGGTTTCATCTTCTTTGGAGGTCGTTGATTCCATCGCTCGTCTTGGTCCTTGGCTATCGAGCTCGGAGACAGAGGGTGGTTACGGAACCTTGGCAACGCAACGTGGCAGGCGGGCAGTCCACCTTCGTCCTGCTGTGGCCAACCAAGGGGGAATCCACCCCCAAATGAGCAGCGAAAAGCATTCGACTAACAGTCGCTGCACTGCACCGTACTGTCTTGTATGAAATGCAAAAACCAGGTGGTCGCAGAGCAGAGCCCTCTTCTCCCCGCTCTTGTATCATCAAGAACGGCCATGCTCGCTCACGAGACACCGGGGTGTGTGGAGAGGGCGTCTCACCATGTTGCATACCCTCCTTCAAAACCTTTTGCAAAGGCGGAGTAGCTGCTCTGATCGTTCTTCTTCTCCACGCGACTCGAACCCGAGACCAGTGACCCTTCCCGCTTCCTTGCGCCACGTGGACGATCCAGGATGGAGAGCGTTCTCAGCATGTACTGTATGTACAGTACAGTACTGTACTGAAGGATGCTCCGATTTGGTGCTTGATGCTACTTGCCATTTTCACGCATAGGTGTATGGGGCCCCACAAGACCTTCAGCTTCAACGTGTGGAGCCCCACACCACCGTCAGCTCCTTCCCCCTGACACGGTTGGTTCTCCAGACACGCTTTCGGCAACCTTTCCAGCTCGCTTACATTCCCCTCGTCCACTGCTCATCGGCAGCAGACAGGATCATGATTCGTACATAAACCCTCACCATCCTATGCTCCCTGCCCGTTATCCCACTTCTTACCCCCCCTCTCGTTGTGCTCGTGCCCCCTTACGTTTTCAAACCATACCTTGACACCTCCCCCTCCTCGAGCCCCTCGAGCACCCGATCCGGAGTCATGTCTGTCGACGCGAACACCCATGTTCTCTCCCAAGGGGAGAAAGGGGAAGAGGATCTGGTCAACTCCATCGATCTCGAAGATGGCAGCAAAGTTGACCATGTGATCTCTCAGACCGTCACCCTAGGTGCTGACGTCGGAACGATGCGTGCCTTATCGATCGACAACACCGTCTATCTCCTTCCCACCCCCTCCGACGACCCGAACGACCCTTTCAACTGGTCGCGAAGCTACAAGTGGTTCGTCACAATCGTGACCTCCATGCAAGTTCTCCTCAGTACCTTCATCTCAGGAGGGCCCGCTGTCGCCCTGCTTCAAATGGCCGAGGAGTATGAAACAACTATACAGCAAACAGCCTACCTTTTCACCGTTCCTGCCCTTCTTCTCGGCATCGGCCTATTGTTCTGGGCTCCGCTCATCGCCAAGTTCGGTCCTCGCTTCGTCTACGTCATCTCTTCCATTCTCGTCTTCGTAACTGGCATCTGGCAGGCAGAAGCAAAGACCTATGCTTCTGCCATGGCGGCGCGTGTCTGTACTGCGCTAGCCAACGGCGCAGCAGAGGGCCTGGCACCCGTCACGATCGCTGACATTTGGTTCCTTCATGAGCGAGGTCTGCCCATGGCAGTCCTCTCAGGCTTCATGGCGGTTGGTACTGCGCTAGGCACCATCCTGTGTGGTGTCGTCGTCCAGCATACCGGATCTTTTCGCAATGCCTACTGGCTCATCACTGGCATGTCCGGCCTTACATGCTTCTTAATCTGCTTCTGCTTCCCCGACACGCGCTTCCCACGTGAGCCTATGGCGTTCAAGACTCTTCAAACCCCGCGCCACATCGACTGGTCGCGCAAGGATTCCCTCTTCAGCCGGAAATCTCTGCGGATCTGGAAAGGATCACAAACGAAGGAAGGCTACTTCACCCTTCTCGTCCGACCCATTGGCACGTGGTTGCTTCCCGCTGTCGTCTGGGCAGCCTTAGTATATGCGGGTATCGTCGCCTTCATGGTCGCCATCAACACCAACGTCGCTGCCGCTTTCAGCCCACCGCCTTACCTCTTCAGCATCCAAGATATCGGTTTTGTCGGTTGGTCCGGTGTCATTGGTGTCATTGTCGGCATGGCTATAGGCGGTCCTGCCATCGATTGGATCTCTGCAAGACTCATTCGCCGGAACGGAGGTGTACAGGAGCCTGAGATGCGGATTCCCAGCATTATCGTCCCTCTCATCTTTTCCCCGCTCGGCCTTAGTCTGTATGGTGCCGGTGTTCAGCATCAATGGCACTGGATCGTCCCCGTCGTTGGAAACGGCCTGACTTTCTTTGCTTGCACATGGGGAAGCAGTGTATCCTACTCTTACCTCGTCGATTGCTACAAGCCGATCGCAGGGGAAGCGATCTCAGGCATGCTCGCGCTGAAATCGGTTTTGACGTTCATCAGCTCTTTTTACACCAATACCTGGGTCGAAAACCAGGGTCCACAAAACGCTTTTGGGCAGATGGCCGGCATCTCTGCTTTCTGCCTCAGTCTTGGTGTTTTGTTCGTCCTCTACGGCAAGAAGTGGAGACAAAATGCGAACAACAGCAAGCTACTTGCTTTCCTCAAGTGGGACGACGATCGCGATGACCTTGTCCTTCAACAAGGACACTGAGCAGGCCACGCTGCGAATCGTTCCACTTGCAAAAGCATCAGATCGACGGAACCTTCTTGTTTTGTTCTTGTACCATACGTCCTTGTTGTTTTCTCTGATCTGATCGATCTTACACCCAAAAAAGGTGGTTTGCTTGAGTGGGCCCACCGACCGCCGATCAGTTCTCACATTGGATGACGATTCTGTTTCACCGAATGCTAGCCATACACTCAACAGGCTCTCGATACCAGCTTGGAGTCACTAGACGACGATGCTGACAAGATGTGCAGACCTTCACTTGAATCGCTCACCGCAGCTAGGTATGCGCCTTGATAAGGTGATCTTTTGACCATTGTAAACAATGTTGCGTACGCCGGCGTTTGGAGGGGTCAAGGGTGCCTTGCAAAGGCACGAGACATCGTGCAAATTCAATGCTCAAGGGCCTTTCAATGCTCAAGGGCCTCGTGGCGCGGGTTTTAGACAGGATTCAAAACGTCGAAACGAGTGGACTTGGATCCGTTCCGGATTTGCAGCTCCTTGCCTCGTCCCGACATACGATGTGAAGGACGTGATGGTTGTTCATTAAGGTACTCGCGAACTGAAGGGAGATCACGTACGCAACGACAGTGGCTCCTTCGCTGAGCTACCTTTCCTTGGGGTTGATGTAGGGTTTCGTATTCCACCAATTCCCGTGTGCACTCGGAAGACACGGCGACGTGGTCAATGGGTTGGAGGCAGCGATGTCTGCGAATCCCAACTACTGTCCCGTACTGGACTGCATATTCAGAAACCAGGTACCCTCGAGTCCCAGGGGTTCGCCACACAATCTGATTCGTTTGCAGGGAATACCATGTCCGTGTTACCAAGTGTCTCAGTGTTCAGAGAGTAGAGAGACCCCTGAGCTCTCCCCCCCTCAGTCCCACGCGACCAGACTCGCTTAGTCGGAAGGCGATATCCGTGAGTCTCACCGCTCGCTTTTCGAGCTCAGTGAGGGGGGTCAATCTTGATGGAAACGGAAAAGGCGGCAACTGCGAGTTCTCCAGCAATTCTCATACGAAAGGATCCTTCCGCTGGAAGAGAATTGTACGGGTTGATTCAAGCCTCGAGCCCCTCTTGTGAAAGAATCTGTTTGGTCAACCCTTTCCCTAAACTGGGAGAGATCAGCGGAGTCGGAAGACACGGCGAACGATAGGGAAAGAGGATGTCGGTGATCTCACCACGTGCGTGTTTCCCCACACTGCACCCTGTTTCCAGAAGAGTGGTGGCTTCTTTGTCGAATCGGAACCACTCTCTGACCGACCATCTATCAAGGGCCTGATGCGTGGTTCAGCTTACAGAAGAAAACCAAGTGCGGCACCCTTGCTGACTGAAGTCTCTGTAGTTGGATCGTCTGTCCCCATTCGCTTTCTTTCAGTTGGGAGATGAAACAGATCGCATCCCTCAGCGATGAAAGCCTTGGCTTCTTGCAGTCTCGGAGGCTCGAACCCGAGCTCCTCGACGTGCATCCGTTCAACCATTGGCGAGCCGCACAGATCTGTGGATGAGCGCGTCGGGGCTGCCGTCAAGGTGCTGCACCGAAACCTCACCTGACCACTCCACGAACACGCGTGCGTTTTGCCCATGCCTCATCTCCTAGCCTTCCCACCTTTCAGGATCGGTTGCCGCTTGGAAGGTGAGGGTTCTCGCGGTCAAGTCTGCTTGGCGGAACGATTCTTCAACACCAGAGAGCTGAGGAGAGTCAAGGCCCACCTGCAGGGGGGTTCAGTTTTCGTACTTATTCCTTGGTTTAGATGAAGGAAAACCTACTGTTCTCTCTCCACACAACATCTTCCCCCCCCCCCCCCCCCATATCTCTCGCCCTCCCAACAAAGTATTCAACGCCTCTCTCTCCCAAAGGCTCTCTCACCCCAAGTGTCTACTCTTCGCTGGTGCTCCCAAATCGTCTAAACATGGCTGCACTTGCTTCAGCTCAAACGAGCTACGAAAATGTGATCGTCGAGAAGGACGTGGCGATCCCTACACGCGACGGCCACGTCTTGCGCTGCAATATTTTCCGGCCCCGGCAGGGCACCGCACCTGCGATCCTCAGCGTATCCCCGTACGGCAAGGACATGTTGATGTCCGAAGCTGATCCCTGGGAGTACCGTCTCTGCGCCCAGCGTGGCCCCGACATGATCTACGAACGGCTTCACGGTCCGACATGGGCGGGTCACGGCTACGCCGTAGTGCACATCGACATGGCCGGAAGTGGAGCATCGGAGGGGGTCATCGATCCCTGGTCCGCTCGCGACGCTGATCACTATGCCGACGCAGTGGAGTGGGCAGCCAATCAGCCATGGTCGACGGGCAAGGTGGGACTCGCTGGCCTGTCTTACCATTCCATGACCCAGCCGCCGGTCGCTGCGCGCAAGCCCAAGGGCCTCGCGTGCCTGCTGATGTGGGAGGTGGGTTACGATTACTACCGGCTTGTCCACGACGGCGGCGTTTTCACCGCGAATTTCGTGGACTGGTGGTGGCGCTTATGGGTGCTGCGCACGCAGAACGGAGTCGGCAAGCTATCCGATGAGCAATTGGCCGCGAATCGAGTGGACTGGGAGAAGCTCATGCGCGAACACACCCTGCTCGACGATTGGTGGAAGGAGCGCATCGCCGACCCGCGAGATGTCGACGTTCCGTTCCTCACCGTTGCCAATTGGTGTGGAGTCCCTGTGAGCACAGTCTCCGAGTTTCCGCTTTTCAAGAATGCTTCATCGAAGCACAAGTGGCTCAGGGTCATTACTGGGAAACACGTCAAGCCCATGTATGACGCCGACTCGCTTCTCGTGCAGAAGAGATTCCTGGACTACTGGCTCAAGGGCGTCGACAATGGACTGTTGGACACACCGCGCGTGCAGTACGTTGTGCGTCATCGCGACGGTCAAACCGAGTGGAAGTCGGATGAGCAGTGGCCATTGTCGCAGACGAAGTGGACGCAACTGCATCTCGATGCCACCAACATGACTCTAGACTGGGAGCCGCCGCATGCTGCGAGCTCTGCCAGCTATCACAACGAGCCCGACGAGGGGATGTGGCTCCCGGCGGGCACTTACGATATGTACTTGGAAAACCTGACCAAGGAGACCCGCCGGGAGGGCTCAAGCATCCGCTTCACCTCCAAACCATTCCGCTCGTCCATGGAAATCACTGGTCCGCTGAACCTGACCGTTCAGGTCTCAGTTGAAGGCACTGATGACACGGATGTCTTCGTGACCTTGAGGTACATCAGCCGCGATGGCTACGAGGTTCTGTTCGACGGCATCCTCGACAGCCCCAATCTGCCTGTGACCTCTGCGGTGCTGCGAGCCTCGCATAGAGCCTTGGACGAAGCCACGAGCACCTTTCATTCACCTGTCCACCCACACGACGCCGAGCAGCTCCTCAAAGCTGGCCAGATGTACGAATTGCAAATCGCTGTGGGGCCCACCAGTGTCGTGGTCGAAGAAGGCGGCCGACTCGTCGTGGAAATCGGATCTCGCAACGGCGAGAACACTTTCTGCTATCTGCGAAATGATCCCGGCACTCGAAAGATGGGGGGCAAAGTGACAGTTCACACGGGGCCAGACCATCGCTCCTCCATCCTTTTGCCAGTACAAGAAGCGTGAGCGGAGAAAGCCTAAGGGACCGCTCCCATGAGAGCCGGCGAGTCCTCGCTCAGAAAGGCAAGTCGCCCAGTCGCGTATACGCTAGGTTGGCAAAGCATGTATGGCAACAGCCTATCTTACCCAGAAGAATCTCCATGCCCTGAGACTCGTCACACACGCTTATGAAAAAAAAACAATGGGGTGATCCCTCGAAGGTTGTTCTGAATTTCTTTCTCGAGACTTTCCAAGCTTGTTCAAACATCTTGTGTGCCTAATGTGTCCCACTTACGAGAGGGGGGGACATTGCAATTCTGACAAGCCCCTGCCCTCGGAACTCATGTTCTCCTTATCACTAGGTTTGCAGTTGGACTGTATTCCTTGATTAATGGATGTGGTTTCAACTTGGGTGAACCTACACCGTCGGAAAAGGACAATAAAATCAAGTCTACCTGTTGAGGAAGTACTGAGGCACTTGGTGAGAAGATTCTTCCTCAGAATATCCATGATAGCAATAATTTCTTGCGAACAATAATTGGCACTTGGTCTAAAGTCAATCCAATTTTTGGGTTAGGGTTCCATCAGATTTTTTCCTTCGCTTTTTCAGAAAAGAGCTGGGAGAGGCGCGCTCTTGGCTGGGCAGATTTTCCAAAATTAGACTTTTGCGCGCAAGCTGGAGACGCGTCCTGCCTTCGCGCACCTCACCTTCCTCTACCTGGTAACTACAAAATAAGATGGGTGACTACAAACAGGGGCACTACAAATAAGATGGGTGACTACAACTGCTTGCCAGGCCCTTCGCCATCCACCTGACTACAAAATAAGATGGGTGACTACAAATAAGATGGGTGACTACAAACAGAGACACTACAAGTATGATGGGTGACTAGAACTGCCTCCCCGCTCCAGCTGACTACAAAATAAGATGGGTGACTACAAAATATGATGGGTGACTA
>KZ819815.1:0-49292 GCA_003144235.1 Violaceomyces palustris | reverse complement strand
GGGGGGGGGGAAAGAGGGAGAGGGGGAGGGAGGGAGAGACGACGTGAGAGGGAGCCACAGTGCGGAGGGCCAGTGACATGGTCGGTCCAAGGTGGGTTCCTCATCCATTCGCTTCTCACTGTTCAGACTCAGGTTCTCTCTCTGTCTCTGTGTGCATACACGCTTCTCCCATGCTGGACAGTAGCAGGGCAGAGCAGAGTACGTGCTGTGGTGGTGTGTAGGAAGTGGTAGGAAGTGGGTACACTCCATGCAGCAGATGAGCGGCGATGGATGTGCCTGTCTCAGCCCGACTCTGGGGCTCCCCTCTCGAGCTCACGGCGGCTTTGGGGGAGGGGGGAGGGGATGCGAAAGGAAAGCAAAGCGGAGATGAGGAGCGGATGACTTCTATTTTGATGACTTTCGATCGTCGCATTCGAGAGGGAGAGGGAGAGGGAGAGGGAGAGGGAGGGAGCGCGCTCTGAGAGCAAAGACTGTGACTGTGGGCGACGACTCGCATGCGACCCAACTGATGTTGGAGCCAAGGTCGTTGCAGTCGGGGTTCCAAAGAGGTTTTGTTTGGGTTGGCTCTAAAGAGTCAGAGTCTTTTCTTGCTTTTTCACGTGAGTGTGGTTCGGTAGCCACCCATGGAAGGTGGTAGTGACTCCCATTCATAATCACATGTGCTACTACTCTGACTGTGTGCGCGAGTAGGGGCCTTTCATTCGATCGCCCTTGCGACAGGTGTGGATCTTGGGAAGGCAGAAAAGAAGGGGGAGGAAGGAAGGGAGGGAGGAAGGGAGGAAGGAAGGAAGGAAGGAAGGAAGGAAGGAAGCGAGGTGAGGCGCAGAAGGGGAGCGAGAGTAGGGGGGAGGGGGGAAACGGACCAAGGCAGGAGGGAGGGAGAGGGGAGGGGGAGAGCGAGGGAGAAGGGGGGAGGAGCTGGAAAGATCGATTCGATTTATGCGCAAAGGGAAGGGGGGGGAGGGGGGAGGTGGAAGGGGAAACTAGAAGGAAAGAAGCAACCTCGCCTTCGCCTCGCGTCGGCACCCCGCCTCTCTCCCTCTCTCTCGCAGGCGGCGAGGGTTTAACTTGACTCTACTACGCACTCTGCAGGTGAATAGAGAGAGACAGTCCGCATCTGACCTGTTGTGATCCTCGACTATCCCTTACCAATCCGAAATCACTCTGGGCTCCTCTTGCAACGGTGCACCTCGTCCCAGCCAGCCCAATCCACATCCATTGAGAATCGTGATTGCTGTAAACCTTTCTTCACGAATCACTCCAACGTTTGAGCCAACCGAACGACCTCGACTTGTTACTTGGGTCGTGACTCGCGGCTTGCCCGCCAGTAACGCGATCCCGACACTCACTCTTGACTGGGACCACCCGTCCTCTCCTTGATCAGCTTACGACCCACTTGTGTGTCCTCCCACTGACGCCTCCCCTCTCGTGCGAGTGTCGCCGGGGGGAGGAGCGAGGGACGAGGAGGAGGAGGGAAAGCGTCAAGGTACGACTGGGTGGGCAAAGGCCTTGCGGGAGAGTTGGTTGATCCTAGAAAAAAGAACCCACTCACGACTCACCGACATGTCTCAAGCCAAAGTGGATTTCGCATCCCCGTGCCAAAGACAGGTGAGGCGCACGCGCGCGGTTCCTTCCTCAAGCAGTCGACCCGCCGCCGCTTCGATCTGACGACTCTTTGTGTGTGTGTATGTGTGTCTCCTTCCCAACCGGTTGTCCGTCCAAACCCACCTCCAAACACGACCAACGGTGCCATGTGGCTTTGGCATCTGGCGATCAGAGCACGCAAGCTGAGCTTTGGCGAGGGAGGCGCGCAAAGAAACAAGTCACCCTCTCCGAGGGTCTTGTTGGAAGTGGATGGTTTCCAAGCAACCGACAAGCCCAACCACTTCTTGGTCTTCCATCCAGCCGAGCCACGGGTAGGGGTGAAAGACCATTCGTGATTGTTGTGACGCTTGAATGGTGGGCCTTGGGGCGAGTGGTGGATCGAACCTTGTTGACCTGGCATCTACCTCTACTGCTTGGCCATGCTTCCTGGGCCCAAACTGTTCCCTTTCCCCCTCTCCCCTCATCAGAGACCAAAAGGGTTCGATCGTTCATGAAGGAACCCCTTCGTTGCGATCTGATGCAGAGCGGTTGGATTCCGTCGCAAGGACAAGACAGAATCACTGAAGCCCCTCTGGGTTGCGAGAATTCATCCCCACCCATTCCTTCCCCCTCCCCTGGCGCACGTCGGTAAAATCGATTCCTTTGAATGAGCAAAGGTTCTTCCTAGCATCGGTCTTGGAGGTTCATTCATAAACGGACCTGTTCATCTGTTACGGATTATTAATGTTTTTTCGATTTTGACCCCATCCGCTCCGGTAACGGTTTGGATCCAAGGAAGGAGTGAACGTATTCTGTTCGGTTTTATCTACAATCCGCTGGCGATGGATCGTCGTGAGAAGTAGCGGACCAACGGCTTGAGCCACTCGGATTGACAAGAAGACGCCGGAGAATTCCAGTCGTCGATGTGTTTTGCGCTGGGAGGGGGAAAAGATGCGACGATCCAACCTTGAGCCGTCACCACAAGCTCTTCTTCTTCTTCCTTCTTTCGGTGAAGGACAGCAGAGTCGAAGCGCGTGAAGGGAACGAAATGTCAAACGAAGAACAAGTTTTTAGTCCAAGTTGGCTGTAACCGCCTCACACATGCACGTCAGGTCGACCACCATGAGCTTGGCGGTTCCACCCCTTGGCAAGGACCTCCGAGGGGGGACGAAACTCGGGCAGCGACTTGGAACCCTGAGCCTCACTCTACGACCACTCTTGGTTCCAAGACCAGTCGAAACAGGGTAGCGAGCGGCAGCGGTTTCCGTCTCCTTCCCCCCCTCCCCTCCATCTCTCCACGCGCCCGAGCTTGGGATCAAACGAAATCCTGGCGGACCGAGTTGCACTGCCACATGATGCTCGTGAAGAATCGTCGTACCTCGCAACCGTGGCACTCACGACACCTTGGTCGCTTACACAAGACGGGGTGTCACGAGGAAGAGTGCGAGAACAGCGCCCGCCGAGCTGCCGGCACATGCAATCCGCTCGTCGCATCGACACCACATCCACACCCAAAACCTCCGGAATCGATGCACTGCGACCAGTTGGGTACTCTGAATCTCCCCCTCAACAAGGCTTCGACTCTCCGGGAGAGGGGCCAACCAGGGGTTGAGGTGCAAGCAGGATCAAGCTGAAGAGGAGGAGAACCAGGGTAATGTGTGTGCTCCGTGCAAGGACTGGGAGGAGGAGGTGAAGCGGTCGGGGATTCGGTTCTAGCCATCTCGAATCCCTTCTTACAGTTATTTTTTCTCCCAGTATATGCCGTGATTCTTGCACTGTTCATGCACATTTACATCTTCCCCCTCCCCCCCTCGCCCATTACATCCCGCACTTGACGAGCTGACCATCATGAGGATACTGAGGGGATCCTGGTGAAAACGTCTTTAGGGTAAGCGTGGAAGGAAGGGATAGCATTCGCCCGTCATACCAAGCTCTCTCACCCTGATCGCCGAGGGGAAAATTGGAAAGGATGTGCTATTGTCGTCGTTGTCGCAAGGGGCCGCTGGGTCGCAGTCAATGAAGGAAGACAGACAAGCTTGTGGATTCACATTCGGAGGGAGTTTGGAAGCGGACGGCGTGCATGTATGCTCATAGAATGTGAATGTTAAAAGGGTGTAGAGATGCATTCACATTCGTGATTGATACTCTACAACTGCTCTACCGCCACCCACTTAGTGTTCGCGCACTTCGGCCATATGACGATTGGATGATGCGGGCGAGGAGGCCAATGCCGAACGTGGTTTAGGGATGCCGGCCCGATTCGATTCCTTCAAGTGTCCTCGAGCGTTTCGTTTGAGTGATGGAGTTAGAGGGAGAGGGAGAGAGAGAGAGAGAGAGAGAGAGAGAGAGAGAGAGAGAGAGAGAGACGGAGAAGAGATCCTTCACTTGAGAACCCCCTCCTCTCCGTCCCCTAACAAACACTCGACCCACGAACCTCCTCCTCCTCCCTCTCCTTCCCCCCCCTGCTCGGCACACTTTTTTTGTTTGGTGTTCCTCATCATCCAGTCACTGAGTGATTGCACGATTGGTTCCTTATTTTATTTTATTTTATTTTATTTTGTTTTTATTCTTGTGTTTATCTTTACTCGGTGACTCTGCATAGCCTCTCTCTCCCAGAGGTCTCCGTCAGCACCCTCCTCCACCTTCTCCCTTCCTCTCCCCTTCCTCTCCCCCCTCTCTCCCTCCTCCATCGCTCGTTCCCCCTTGCCTTTCCCGGTACTTCTTTGCCAACTTGCTGTCCTTCATCTTTCCTTCCTTCTCTCCCTCCTTCGCATCTCTATTTCCTTTCTCGATCCTTCTTCTCCTTCCTTGTCCCCCACCCACTCCGCTCAAACCTCTTGGTGAAGCCGAAATACATTGCCTCATTCAGGTTTGTCATTCGGCACGATCAGCGATAGCGGACTGACAGAGAACACCTTTGACTACTACGTCAGCGAGAGGTCCAAGCAGGTCTTGCCCTCTTACCAAAACCTCCTCCTCCCGCCGCCCTCCTCCTCCCCAATCCGCTTTACACTTCCTCAACTGCTCCATCCTTTACTCTCCCTTCTCAACTCCCCCCCTCCCTCCCCCACTTCCCCCTTCCTAGTATCGCATCTCTTCTTCCGAAGTGCTGGACACGAATTGTTTAAATAAGCCCCATCCCTCACCTATTTAGGAAGAGTGGAAGACGTTTGATAGAAACTTGCCTTTCTCCCCTCCATTCCATCAGTTTTTCTACCCTAAATACATTCCCTCACGACCTTCAACAAAGCATGTCTTCCTCGATAAAGGCAGTTTCTTTGGCCACCCTTCTGCTCCTAGCCTCGGCTGCTGGCTCCTTGGCAGCCCCTGCGTCGGCAGCGGGCGAAGGGGCAAGCAACCCCAGCTTGTCCATCCCTATCGTCAGGAGGACTCCGAAGCAACGGACGTTGAACGAAACCATGGCCTGGGCGAACGCCCACCGCGCCCATCTTCAGAGCAAGTACAACATCGGCAGGGCCAAAGGGAAGCAGAAGGAACGGAGGGACGGAGCTGCCACCTTGATCAACCTGGAGCACGACAGTACCTGGCTTGCGCCCGTGCAAGGAGGGACCCCTTCTCAGACCTTCAACGTCGTTCTAGACACGGGGAGCTCCGACCTATGGCTGGACCAGAACAAGTATTCACCCTCCAGCAGTTCGAGTTTTTCCAACGTCAGCACTCCGTTCTCCATAAAGTACGGCAGTGGAGAGGTCGCTGGCTACCTAGCCACGGACGACTTCTCCCTCGCCGGGACCACGGTCGACGGACTGACGTTCGCCGTCGCGGACGAGATCTCCCAAGGCCTCCTCGACTCCAACATCGCTGGAATCATGGGAATGGCTTTCCAAAGGCTGTCGAGCAGCGGTGCCCAGCCTTTCTGGGAGAAGGCCAACATCGACACGTTCTCCTTCTTCCTGAATCGGGACATCGTCACCTCGAGTAACTACAATCGGCAAGAATCCTACGGTGGTATATTCACGCTTGGCGGTACCAATTCGAGCCTGTACACGGGGGCGATAAACTATATCGATGTGATAGAGGAGCTCTACTGGATGCTAAACCTGGGGGGCGTCACGGCCCATGGTTCATCTGTCGACCTAGGATCCACCACCAAGGCGGCGATCGACACGGGCACCACCTTGATCGGTGGGCCTGATTCGGTGATCGAGAATCTGTACGCCCAGATCCCTGGAAGTTCAGCGCTGTCAGGAAGCGAAGGTTACTACACTTACCCCTGCTCTACCACCGTGAACGCGACCTTGACCTTCGGCAACAAGCAGTACCAGATCGCTGACGTCGACATGCAAGCCAGCGTCCTTGATAACTCGGGCACCGTCTGCATGGGAGCTTTCTTCGGCGCCGGTACGAGCTCGCTGGACGACCTGCAGTGGATCGTCGGTGATTCTTTCTTGAAGAGCGTCTACTCAGTCTTCACCACCAGCGGCGGGTCGGCCAGGATCGGTTTCGCCTCGTTGGCGTCGGGTCTCAACAGCGGGACGACATCCACCACCGTGAACGGCGCAACCTCTACCTCCTCGTCTGCCCTCTCCTTTGCCCGACCCTCCCCCCTCGCCTTCATCCTCGTGGTCGCCTCCGGAGCGATCGCTTTGGGACTTTTTTAAACCTCTCGTACCTTGGATAGGGATCGCCTTTCCTTTCTCCGCACGCCTCCTGGGTTTTCATCAGGCTCTGCTCCTTTTTTCCTTCGGATCGTCCCTCTTCCTTCAACAGGAGAACAATTACTTGAATGGACTCTCTTGCGGTCGCCGTCCGACCTATACCCGTCTGAAGGTTTAGACAGGGGCGAAAGTTCGAACTTTAGAACGAGGTTTTTTTGTGTGTGTGTGTGTGTGTGTGTGTGTGTGTGTGTGTGTGTGTGTGTGTGTGTGTGTTTGTGTGTGTGTTTGAGAGAGAATGAGAGATACAAGTTTGGTTTCCGCTCGATCCATCCCTACCACCCTTGCCCGAGGTGTTGGATCGAAGACCTTTTGGTGTAGAGATACGAAAACGTCGGATCTGAGAAGGGGAGGCCCGACCGGGTGACGAACTCTCTCCACGGAATTCTTGGATCGATTGAAAGCTTCGAAGGCCTTTTTCCTTGCCTCCCGCCTTGCGGTGTCCATCTTGAAACCGTCCGAGTCGAAAGAAGGAGAAAAAAAGCTGATCCGTGTTGCCTCAAGCGACAGACTCTTTCTACTTCACCACGATCCTTGTGACCCAGTGGCATCCTTGCTATCCTGTTGATCGGAGTCTCCTTCTGGATGGAGAGAACATCGACGTAGAGGTTGCCGGCTTCGGTTTGTCCCTTTCCCGAACCACCACCGCCAACACTCTTCCCAACCCGCCTGGTTGGCTTATTCCCCCTCGTAGGCACTAGGCACCCTCTTTGCTCAAAACCTCGACCCTGTGCCAACCTCGTTCGACACAGGAAAAGGTGTGATTCCGAGGTCTCCCTCCTTTGGGGCCAGGCGCATATTCAGTACATACAGTCCATCCTGTTATGCACTGGTATGGATCATTGAGCACTCTCCATGGACTGCAGATGTACTGTATGCGGATGGGGGGTTGTGGAGGGGTTCAGGGTTCACGGAAGGCGGGATGGGAATCAGCAAGGCTTTTCTTTCACGTGCCGAGAAAGGGGTGTTTGGCCCAGTCCAACAAACTCACTCGGTTCAGAGTCTGAATGAATGGCCGAGATGGGTATGGATGGGAGAGAGTGCAAGTGATCAATAAAGGATGATCAACCCCGCACCATGCTAGGACAGAGGCCCATACCACTGTCCATAGGAACACGCACTGCACATTCACACATACACACACACACACACACACACACTCTCTCTCTCTCTCTCTCCACCAGATCATCCCAGTATCTCGCCCCTTTACATTCTTGATCCCCTGGCTTCCTCCGTCGGTTCGTCATCACCAACCTTCCCCATCGGCGATCCAGATCTCAGCCTCGAGCGAGCCATCCATTCCTCCAATCCAGCGATGAGTGCCTCATCTTCAAGACAAAGGCCACCAGCAGCATCCTCCTCCTCCAAGAGCAAGGGGCAAGGCTCTCTTGCAGCGGGGGCATCATCAGCACCAGCAGCAACAGGGACTCAGGAGTCAGAGAAGCAACACCTACTCATCATCGGTCCAAATGGATGTGGCAAGAGCTCCATGTTCAGGATCCTAGGCGGCCTATGTGAGTTTGGGCTCCTTCATCTTTAGTCTTCCAACAGGCTCGCGTGCTTTTGCTTGGCCACGTTGTCTCAATTTCCGGAACACCCATCGCTTCTCCCGACGTACGTTTCGTGCTTATCTTGGGACAGGGCCTGTTTACGGCGGAACCGTGAAGAAACCTTTGAGTTCGGACATCTTTTACTTGCCGCAGAGGCCGTACCTGTAGGTCACCAAGCAGGAGAATCACTTGGATCCTGCTGTTTGAGAGAGCATCTCCTAGCCAAACTCAATTTTCCTGATCACAATCCCTCCCTCTCTGAACCTCCTTCCTTGCCTTCTCCCTTCCCGTGTTTGCTCATCCCTATCCCTTGCAGCTCGCTTGGGACCCTTCGTGATCAGATCATCTATCCCAACACTGTTTCCGAGATGAGAGCCAAGGGGAAGACCGATGAGGACCTCTTGGATATCCTGAAAGTGGTACAGATCGAGCATATTGTCGACAGGGAAGGTGGCTGGGATGTTCAAAGGGAATGGAGGGACGCACTGAGTGGAGGTAGGTAGTGGGGCTTGTTCCCATGACGCAGGACGTTGCTGAGATTCTCTTGAGGAAAGTGCAGCTAATGCTTTGCTCGGCTTCTGGACTCAACTCGGAAAGGTGACAAACAACGCATCGCCATGGCAAGGCTGTTCTACCACTCTCCCAAATACGCTATCCTCGACGAATGCACGAGTGCCGTCACCTTGGAAGTTGAGAAAAGTGAGTGGCTGGGGGGGAAAGCCGGCGGAGGGGTTAAGGATGGGTAGACAAGACGTTCTGGGAAGCCTGATCATCTCTTATCCCGAAATCGTTTGGTCAGTCATGTATGACCATGCGACAGATCTCGGCATCACCCTGATGACGGTCTCACACAGGCCTTCGCTTTGGAAATATCATTCCTACGTCTTGCAGTGAGTGCCCCAGCAAGCCAGCTTCGAGTTGGGGAGCAGTGCCGGCAAATCTTTCACCTTTTCCAGCAAACCGCAATGTTCTCCCTCTGAATCGATAATTTTTTTTCTTCTCATTCTTTTCTCTTATTTTCCTTCCCCCCGCCCCCCTTCAAGATATGATGGTCAGGGCGGTTACGTGTTCACCAAGCTGGTGAGTCGAGTGCGAGAACGACGAATGCCTGTTGAATTCGGATTCGCCTCTGATTCGCAACATCTCCTCCTCCTCCTCCTCCTCCTCCTCCTCCTCCTCCTCCTCCTCCCTCCCTCCTTGATCGGCGAACGGATCGAAAAAAATCAAGGATCCTGAAAAGCGATTGGCTCTACAAGAAGAGAAGCAGCTCTTGGAGCAGAAACTCCTCTCCGTGCCCAAGTGGCAAGAAAGGCTCGCAGAATTGAAAGCTGCGAAAAAACAGAGGGAGCTGGCGGAGTCGACGACCGTCTAGAGAGCTTGGAATCTCAACAAATCGATGGATTGGCGGATGAGAGAGAGATGGGGGGGGGGGGGGTGTTCACTTCCTCTTATTCTCGTGCGGGAACTGTCCGAGGTCGTACGCCAATTTTCGTCTCAACATCGCTTCCAAGCACTTGTCCTCCCCTGTTGGCCTTCGGCTCTCTACAGGCCTACAAGCCTATGACCATCCTGAGCAACGTTTCACCCAACCTGTCATTCCTTCTCCCGTGAGGCATCCCCGCCCTTGGTAGGGACATCTCTGGATACGGCGGGTCTGCATATTCATACCCCTCATGATGACGATAATGGGTGGAGGATGGAAGAGAAGAGAAGCGGCAAAGAGGTTCCTTCTTTTTTTCCTTTACCTAGAGTGTGTATTCTTTTTCATCTACTTCTACGAAAATCTCACTGGGAACAAGGGACACGCTTTGTTGTCTGATCTCAAGATCACGATTGTGAATGGTAGCGGTGAAAGAAACTGTCCTACTTTTTTGGGCCCAGTCCCGATGGCATGGTCATGCATCCTTCTCCGATATCACTGAAAAAAGCGACTCAGTCTTTCGACCCTGTCGTCAGATGAACATTGGTGGGCTGTGTGTGAGTGTGGGTGTGGTTGATACAGAGCTGGAAAAGGTTGGGCGAGGGGAAGCAGTTGGAAGGAGGAGTATGAGAGAAGAAGGCTCTGAAATAGTCTGTGGTCGACGTCCCAACCCATCCTGACACACCCTCCACCATCTCCGTCTGCTGTACGATATGACCCATTCCCTCATGCACTGACCAACCAACCCTAACAACCACCTTCTTGAACGCGATTGCTGTCTCCCAACTAGGAACTCGAACCAACCACAACTTCACACGCACACACACACACACACACACACACACACACACACACACACCCGCCCCAAGTTCATACCCGGAACCCCTTCATCCTATCCATTCCCAAAACAGATCCATCCTAAAGTCTCTCTTTCTGCTCCCTACCTGTCATCCCTACCTTGTGTCTGGATAAAAAGGAAAAAAAAGAAAGAACAGCCACACAAACCGTTCGCAGGCAAAGCCGGATAGCAGCAACAGCCTTCTCTCTCTCCCTCTCTCCCTCCCTCTCTCTATCTCTGTGAACCCACCTGACCAGACTTGTTCGAATCCTCAGACGTCGAGGTCATGACAACGTCCAACTCGAACAACAGGGGAAGATCTCAACCTTCGCTCTACTCGTCCATCTCCAAGCTACCTCTCATCAAATCCCCCTCGGCTCAGGTCCCTCCTCCGATCCAGCTCCCCAAGGACATCCACCCACTGCCGCAGGACGTCAGGCCTTACTTCGTTTACCCCTTCTCTTTGGAATCCTACGTCCTATCCCCTAGCGCACCTTCCAGCTCGACCATCTCGCAACTCTACCAGAGGCATGAGCGCTACCTCGAGGAGAGGGAGGCCGAGACGAGGGAGAGGGAGAGGCAGGCCCTACGAAGGATCGCACCAGGTTGGTCAGAGGGTGACCACTCCATCCTGACACCTCAGATTGGGACGAGGGCCAACCCAAGTAAGACCAGCGTCGATGCAGCCAGTCCCATCGAACCTCTCAAGGGGAGCACGGCCAAGTCGAGACGGTTCAACAATGACATGGACGACATGATCGATACCCTGGCCCATCTGGATTCCCTCGACGATTCTCCGCCTTGAAAACTTCTGAAACCCGCCTTTCTACCTCGATCCGAGAGTGTACGATAATCACGTGTGGGCGGGCGTGTGTTCGTGTGTGCATGTTTACATTCAGTATGCACAGTACGTTCATACAGTCCGTCAGAAATAGCCGCTGACAGAGGGCGTGAACTCAAATGGACTCCACTCCCCCTTCTCTCCCTCTTTCCCCTAGAGGCAGGTCAAATCACAGGCGGCCTTTTCATGATGAGATCTCTCGATAGACTTCGGGGGCGAACCCAAACTCCTCACCCAGTGACCTCCACGCGGAGACGATCTTTTGGGGTCCAAATGTAAAGAGTTCACTATTCAAATTCACCTGTAAGATAGCAGCGCTAGCAAGTATCAGCAAGTACACTTCCTGAGCCATGTTGTCGACAAAGAGATTCCCGATCGGGTATCTTGGATTCATCTGATTGCTTCTCTTAGACGAGGGGCATGTTCCACCACCGCTCAGTCTCTCTCTCCCCATAAAGGACTGATCGATGAGAAGCCCTAAAAGCACGAGGATGGATGGAAGGGATAAGCGGGTTTATCGAGAAAAGAGAGGCTGCTCTCAGGCTCTCACCCCTATCCCTGGAGGATGTCGGAAATGTCAGAGCTGCCGGCATTCACACCAAGCCTCTTCATGGCCTCGTCATCATGGAACTTGGAAAGGTGTCTGGACCCCGAGTCGCAGAGTATGGTGACCACGACCGGCGGAGGCTCGTCCCCTCTTTCCTTCTTCAACTTCAACGCTGTCTTCACTGCGGCGACGCAGTTGACAGCAGACGACGAACCCAAGAAGAGGCCGTCGCTAGATGGATCGAGAACAGAGAGAAGAAATGGAAGAGCCCCGGGGGGAAGGGGGGCAGGTAGATCAGAATCGGTACCTTTGACTCAACATGACACAGCAACACGAGAACGATCTGCTACTTACTTGAGAACGAGCCACCTACCCATCCTTGCAGCCTCATCGTCGGTCACCCTTTCGGCGTCGTCGATGCACTGGAGTCCCATCTCAAGGTTTTTCGTCAGCCTATTGATCCCGATCCCTTCAACGACCGAATCGACCTGGTGCCGCCTCCTTTTTCCCTCGGCCTCGGTCGGCGAATACATGACGCCGTATTTGATCTTGTTGTAGAGCCCAGAGCCTTGGGGGTCGGCCAGGACCACCCTGACCTCGTCGAGCGAAGCCGGTCGGTTGAGAGACCATCCCCGATCGCTAGAGCAAGAGACCCTCTTCAGATAAGCTGCACAGCCTGATAGCGTCCCTCCCGTTCCGGCCCCGGCTACGAATGCGTCCAGCAGACCACCGGTCTGCCTCCAGATCTCGGGACCAGTGTTACGATAATGAGCCCAAAAGTTGGAAGGGTTCTCGAATTGATCTGCGAAGAAACCCCTCGCCCCCTTTTCGAGCGAGTCCGGGCTTTGCTCGTCGTCCATGCTTGATTTGCGAGTCCTTGTGGAGACGACCAAATCATCCCTCGTGACATTCCCGTGAGAGTTCTGATCTTTGGAGCTTCGAGCTGGATCTCGAGAGACATCAACGTCGTCCCTTTCCATATGGTAAGGCTCAGCGTGAGGCCCTACCAATTCCAGGTCGCCAAAAGCCTCAGCCCTCGCCCTGGCCTCATTGACGAAGTGCCTCGGGTCGACGATCCCCCTGGGCCGGACCGAATCGATCTCGGCTCCTAGCTTTTTCAGCAGCTCGACCTTTTCCCTCGCTACGTCGTCCGGGATGACGATCGAGCATCTGTACCCTTTCGCCCTCGCCAAAGTCGCAAGCGAGATGCCGGTGGAACCGACGGTGCCTTCAAAGATGCACGAACCGGTGTGAGGATGCAAGAGCCCCTCCTCCTCGGCGTCGTTCAGGATCTGGAGGGCCACCCTATCCTTGGGACTCCCAGCCGGATTCAAGAACTCGGCCTTTCCCAGGATCTCGCAACCTGTGGCGTCCGAAAGGCTGTTGATCCTCATAAGAGGCGTGTTGCCTTGTAGGAGAAAGCGGGAGGAGGAGGTGAGGGAAGCATGAGCGCTGAGGAAGACGGAAAGGGCCGATGACTTTCAACAACTTCAAAACGGAGAGAGAGAAGACTCACCTATCAGACCCTCGATCCCCCTGACCACCTGACCACTCCTAATCTCTATCGTGTCCCTACCTCTGGCGTCCCTCCTGAGCCTCTCCTCCTCGTCATCGTCATCTAGGCCATACCTCCTAAGCCTCCTCTTCCTCCTCTTTCTCTCCCTCCTCTCGGCCAGGTAGAAGGCCGAGGTCAGGGAGGATAGACTAATGACGAGACCAGTGACGAAACCGAGCAGGAAGGTGGTTTTCCTTTGAGATCTGTAGGAGTTGGCGAGGAATTCCATGGTTGTAGGGGATGGGAAGGTGCTGGAACGTAGGTGTCCTTTCCTGACCGGGGTCGATCGATGATGAGCTCCTTCCTATGCCCCCTCTCGGCACCTTCTCGAGGTCTTGTTCACCCCGTTTGTTCACCCCGTTTACACTGCCAGAGGGCGGCGTGTCGGGGGTCTGCCTGGGGCTGGTGGGGTAAGATGCTGGTCCAAGTCGTTCGAGGGGGGTTGCGCAGCTCCTTACATGCAGTCCCCACAGTCTTGAGTGGATAGTTTCAGATGAATCGCTACAAAAAGTTCCTACGTCGATTGCAAGACGGATCATGATCTCGTCCTCGTCCTTTTGTGGTTATCCTTACTCGACTCGGCTTGTCGCTTCTTGGTGGAGGTGGGGAGAGCAGACCTGAGTCACGTGACAGCGAATCACCTCTCCAAGTGGGTTTCTAGTACTGTAGATTGAATCATTATCATTCATAATTATTATTCTCTCTCCTCTCTTGGTAGTGATCGGAAAGGTGCCTTTTAGGATTGACACGTGACCCCGTGTGAGAAGAAAGTTTAGTTTTGGGTATCATCGTTGATGCCGCCGCCCTCTTCCAGCTTGGCCTCGTCCTCCACCCACGGCTCAGTTTGATCGCCTGGTCCACACCGAACCCCGAGCACTCTCTCTAAAAGAGAGTGCAGCCACTCAACCATCCTTTTACCTTTGGTCCACTCGCTTTCATTTTCCCCCCTTGCACATTGTCGCAACTCGTTGTCAAGCCGCCAGGGAGATCATGGCTGCAACGTGGTCCAAGTTGGGCCGCTTCCCTACCCAACCCGCTAGATCCTTACTCAGCTCCAGCAGTTCCGCTTCTTCCATCGCCTCAACGTCATCAACCGTGTCGAGTGGTATCAGGTTCAATCCTGCTCGACAATCTTCAACCTATGCCGGCCACGGTTGCGACCCTTCTCGCCTGGCCATGGCCTACCATGTCACTAATGGTATCCATCCTCCCGGACCCCTGCTTGGATCGCCTGACGGCCCGGCTCACCATAAAGCGCGCCTCCCTCACAACCTTTGTTTGCAAGAAAAGCTCGACATGTCCCTACGCATGGCTGCGGCAGTCCACCTGCTCGAGCATGGAGCGAGCGCTGCGAGAGCCGAAGAGCGAGTCGACCCAGTTCGAGAGAAAGTGGTGAGGCCAGCCAGACTTGCCCTGACCCTACGAATGATTCGATCCGGAAAGATCCCATCGGCGATGTCCATCTTTAAAGAAGATGTTTGTGCGATCAGGGAGGGATCCAGAATCGCTTTCACCCCTAGGGACGTGCAATTCATGATCGTCGAGCTCAAAAATTGCTCCCGCTCTCCGATCGCCAGCAAGGTCTCCTTCTCACGTCAGCCAGCTAGCCGTGAGCCATGGAGACCGCAAATGCTGGACGAAAGCGTCGACCCAAACTCTATACCTATCTTCCAACAATGTCTCTTCGCCATGGCCGAGGTGTGGGATGACTCCGTCAGCTTGGGCATCTATCCGTCCACAAAGTCGGTCGCCAGCTTGGTCTCCTGCTTTGCGCAATTCCTTCCAGCCGAGAGTCTGGTTCAGGCCGTGGAAAGGGCCATTTCCGACCATGCTTCTCTCTCCAAGAGGTCGCCGCTTTCTAGCCTGAGCCTCGGTTGTCTCTTCTCCCTGATCAAGGCTTATGGCCTGTGCGACAAGGCAAAGAAAGGTGAGCAACTTTTGAGCGACTGGGCATCCCATTTTGCCCGTGGAAAGGCCAAGGTCACCTTTTGCGATCTCGTGTCCGAGGGGAGCGGCGATGGCTCGACGGCGCCGACACCATCAGGTCCGGCCGACTTTGCTTTGAACGGATGGTCCCAGGACGTCTACATCTGGAACGCCCTCATCAAGGCTCGATGGGACAGCGGAGACCTTCGTGGCGCTGGGATCTGGCTGCAAAGGTACCGCTCCATGATTTCACCAAAGAACGAGTCTAGAATCCGAAGGCTGGGCCTCGAAAGGCCTCAAGTCAAAGACGCACCCTACCTCACCTACCTTCGAGCAGCCGTTTCCCTCGGGACCCCGTCCCGCAAAAGGAGCGCTGCCGTGTTCTCCATCAACACCCAGGCTATGGAGATGATGAAGGAGGACGGGGTCATGCCGGGCAACGGAGTCCTCAGATTCGTCATCGGCGAACTCGCTTCTTTGAGCAGAACTGAGCAAGCCGCGGGCTTCCTCGACATGATCCTACTTTCCCACCGCGAAGAGACAGAGTCAAGGGGAATCTCGGACGCTCAACTGACGTTCAGGCCCGATGGCCTGACTTACGTGACACTCTTCGACCTGCACCACAAGCACTCGCGATCCCAGTCCAAGAACGCCCTCTTCCCACTTTCAAAGTACCCTGCGTCAGAGGCGGAGTATGACATCATCAGGACGCCGAGGTCCCTCTTGCGACACTTACTCCGCCAACACCACGAGTCGACCTCGAGTAAGCCTCGGGCCCCTTGCAAGCTCAAGAATGTTGAGACTTTGAACGCTGCCCTCAGGGCCTGCCTCTCGGACAGAGACTTTCCGGCAGCGGTGGTCACTCTGAGGACTTTTGCCGCCTGGGGGGTGTACCCCAACCTCTCCACCCACCTGATCACCCTCAAAGGCGTCACTCGTGGCATGCCAGGGTCTCGCCGGACCGGCCAAGTGAAGGAAGAGGCGGCAAGGAACTCGGCAGTCCCAGAGGCTGTGCTGGATTACGTTCGCACCCAAGGAGCAGACTGGCAAGCACTCGCCCAAGAAATGATCCCGAACCCCTTGATTCGCGCCGCCCTTGCCGAGGGGGACGTCCTGCAGTTCCAAGCGAAACCTAGCCTTGAAGGGTTCGGCCACACCGCCTACCTTTACGACATACTCCAGTCCTCGATCTTCGAGGAGCTCAAGGTTGCAGGTGTCCAATCCGAGCAGCCTTGCTCCAGTGCGGGTTCGGGCCTCAAAGAGGCGGATGCAGCGGCTCCATGGGCCATCCGAGCCTTTTCGAGGCATTGGGAAAATGTGAGCTCCCTGGAGCGTACGCAGTCCAGTCAAATGTTCAACAAAGTCATGAATGACACGAACGAGGAGCTTCTTCCGCGCTCTACGTGCCAAACAGTTCTCGAATCTGGGAAACGGTCCTCTTCCCCTCGTCGCGTGGTCTCTTCTCCTCCCTTGTTCTCCAAGCCCATCGGTCGCCCCTCTGCCGCCCAAACCGGCGCAACCTCTCTTGTCAGACATGCCCGCTTCTCGTCCACCTCCTGCTCGGGTTCCCGGATCAGAGACCCATCTCGGCTCACGCCGATCCGATACGTCTACATTCCCCACCTGGTTCCTTACGCCCTCGGACTTTCCCTTCAAGAGCACCTGGTATCCAAGAGGGCTAGCGCCAGGGCCCATTTGCGAGCCCAACCTTCGGCTTCGCCAGCCTCCCTGCTCTCCGATCCCGACCCCTGCACCGCAAAGGCCGTCAAAGTTGCCGAGACCGACACCCTCCTCTTGCTTCAGCACAAGGCGGTCTATACCGAGGGAAGGAGGGAAGCCAAGGAGGTCGAATCGGTTTCAAACAGGCTGAGGGCCTTGGGAGCCGACTATCACGTCACCAAGAGAGGTGGTCAAATCACTTACCACGGACCCGGCCAGCTGGTCGGCTACCCGATTTTGGACATTGGCGCGATGGAGGTGAGTGGACCTTTTCTCCTTTTTCTTCTTCTTCTTCTTCTTTGTTTGGAAGGACGCCGTTTCAGTTGGCCTGCCAACTGAAAATCTTCTTGGACCAGCTATCAAACTTGGCTTGGAACGGATTCCTCTGCATCTGTGCGAGCGCCACTCTGACTTCCCATGCGCATATGCACTTTCCTCTTCCCAAAAAAAAAAAAAAAAAAACTTAAAAAAAATATTACGTTACAAAACAAAAATGAAAAGCTCTCGACCAGATGCTACGTGGATAGGACTCAAAACTGGCTCCGATCCGTTCTGGAGGAGGACTTAGATCTCTCCACCGTGCCACCCCCGGAAGATCACACTGGGGTCTGGTCGGATGAGTATCACAAGATCGCCAGCATAGGAATCCAGGTCAGGCACCGGATCACCAGCCACGGGTTCGCGCTCAACGTCGAGGAAAGAAGTATGAGGGGATTCCAACACATCGTCGCCTGCGGCATCCGAGGCAGGGGCATGACTTGCCTGGAGGATCAACTGGTCAAGTCCAGGAATCTGTCCGCGCCTCCGCTCACTGACTCTCTAACGAGCGACCAAGGGAAAGCCAAAGGCACCGATGCGACCGTGCCTGGCATCGTCCCTTTGATCGTCAAGTCGATCGGCAGAGTCCTTGCGAGGGAAATGAGACCCGTCACCCAGCAAGAGATGCGAGTCAGAGCTGGCCCCGATGCGGCCGAGTACGGAAGGGGCTTGGGGATAGCCGAGGTTGAGGGGGAGAAGATCCTCGATGCCGTATGGGTGGACGGGGAACAGGTTCAGCCTCTGGAAGGATAGAGAAGGAACGACCAAACGCATGGCAGACTCTTGCGCCAAAACGCACATAAAGCAGACCACCAAATCCAGGCCGTGCAACTCTTCCATTCCCTGCACTGGTCTACTTACTTGATTTCTTCCAGAAATCGGGGGATGGAGGAATGATTGCAAGGCTACGATCAATCTCGACGAACCCGTGTATTTTTAAGGTCGCTCTCAGATGTTTCACAAGCAGGTTCGAGTCGCGATACGATCGACATGGAGCGATCATGGCTCCTTACTTGCTTGCAGTGTTTGGTTTGACTAAGTTGCTACAACGAACTGCGGGGCCAAAGCGCCGCTTCCCGAGCTCAAGCTGAGCTCAAGGCGGCCAAGATCCTCCGCCGGATACCTGTCTTGTCATCAAAATGCCCGCGACAACTTTGATAGCCTTGCTTACTTCCCATCTTCTCCAAGGCTGCGGATTTCCTCTCCCTTCTGAAGTAGCAATTCAAGCCTAAAGAAAAATAGACAGATTCCCTTGGGATGCAAAAATGAAAAATTGAAACAGGAAGAAAGCGGGCAGGATCGAAGCCGATCTTTGCGTGAGTGCAGGCGGGGATTTTGGATTGCCGCCTAGACTGGGTCTTTAATGGTGAAGTCGCTGCTTCTTGACCGTCTCTTCCTGAAGCGTTTTCGGATTGTTGGAGAACTTGTCCGCGCGAACCGACTCCTCCGAGGGGGTTGGAGCCGAGGGCTCTGGCTCTTGGCTACCGTCTGTTTGTTGACCGTGCTTCATCCTCACAAAGTCGGCCGTCTCGTTTTCGAGTTGCTTCGGATCGGTCGGGTTCCTATCGGCCTTGATGGCGGCGCCGGAGGCTGAATCCAACGCCTCATCGTAGCCAGGTGCTTGCTCTCCATGAAGGGATCTTTTTTTTCGCCAGAGAGATGATACCCCCGTCCAACCGTTATTTTTTTTTCCAAAAAAAAAATCGATCCGAAACGAGAGTAGGTCGGATTAGATCAAGCGTATGCATATATGCTGTATGTCAGCACATGTATACTTACACACGTAGGCAAAACTCGGCACTGAAAGCGAAGAGCGGAGGAAACCAGATTTGTTTCGGTTCGCGGCAGATCAAATGACCAACTCACTTGTTCTCCTTGTCGATGATTTTGGGATGATTGTCGTGCATTTGCTGACCCACTCAACCATGGCCGGAAGGGGAAGAGAAAGGGTGCGGCTGCGATCAGCCAGAGCCTACGAACAAAGGGAGGGGGGAGAGGAGCTTGTCAGAGGGAACCCACCGAGGTTGTTGAACGTGAGAGGAGTCTGGCGTGGACGTGTGTGCCCATCGAGACCGCAAGACTTGTTCGTGGAAAGGCGGCACGGTGGGCCAAGACGAAACAAGGACGGAGGGGACCCATTTCGTTTCGATTTGCACAATGCGTTTCCGTTGCGAGCTGTAGAGAGGGAAACGTGGACAAGGAGGGTTTTTGGTGGGCAAGCGTTGGTGGTGAGGTCGAAGGTGGTCCTGGATTGGGAACGGGCTTTCTGTTCAGTCATGAGGATGTTCTTGAGCACACTTTTTTCTCCTTTCATCACAAGCTCGTCCGTCACACAGACCGAGAGGGATACCTGCTCTCTGCCTAACTCGCCTGCTGCGCTTGGATAAGTCCTCTTGAATGGTGGGCTGCACGGGCAAAATCCATACTGATTCTGGCTCGTCTTGCTCCCCAGGTGGGATCGATGGGCGAAGCGTCATCCGTAACGCAGTCTCGATCCGACCATCATGGACCCTTCTCTCAGAGTGTCCATGCGTGCGTTCGCTTGACAGAGATAGGGAGAGGGGGGGAAGGGAGGTGAACGGGTTGACGAAGTGGAGAGAGGGGTCTTGTCTCTTCGTGGATGGCCGAATGACGTAGAGGAATCACAGAAGTCTGATTGTGCAACAGGCGATCCGGCGTACGCACACACACTCTCTCTTTCTCTGTGAGTGTGTGTGATGAGCATCATGATCTCTCCCGCCTGGATCGAGAACTTCCTCCTCCTCACCTCGGCGGATGTTGTTATAAAGATCCCTCCTTTATCACCAAAGGTCGATTCTTGATCAATAAATGTCCGCACACATTCCAATTGATAGAGCGGCCGTATGGGTGGGTGGGCGGCTGTTGCGCGATGAGGTGGAGGAAGGAGAGCATACACCTACCACCACCACCCCCTGAACCTCTCGCACCCTTCACCTTCCCCATCCCCAAAACAATCATTTAACCCCTTAATCAAAGCTGACCTACCCAGCTCACGTGTCTCGTCTCCTCCTTGTTGGCGTTGCCCGTTTCCCAAGCTCGGTCGCCGTTCGTAGTCGGCCATTCGTACCCTTGTCCGTTGGGATCTGGGGTGCTGTTTGTTGTGTTTTTTCTCCTTCGTCTTTTTCATTTTACGTCGATCCCCACCGTACCTCATCCCAAGGCTTAGGCTTGGGTCACAGGGGAACTCGAACCAAACCAGTCACTTTGGCACGACGGTCTCAGTTCAGAGAGTTTGGATGTGGGTGCGGGTGCGGGTGTGGTGGCTCTGTTCAGGGGACAGTCCTGAGAGCTATCAGAACTCTGCGTATGTACTGTACATACAGTACATCAGCATACTTCATAAAGTTGTGAGCATTCATGTGTCCATGCTGTACCTACAGTACAAACACACCTGTCTGTTGCACTTACGACCTCAGCCTGACTGTTGAGTACGAGCGGAAAGTCGTGCATGCTTTCTTTTGCTCCACATCCCCGTTTGCTGTTTAGCATGCCCCAAACCCCGCCTTCCCCCCTCTCCTTCCCATCTTAACAACCAACCCCCCCCCCCCCCCCCCCCCCCCCTTCTCGCTGCTCGTACCAGCGACCAAAAATAGAACCATCCCTATCCCTCTTTCCCTCTCTCCTCTCTCTTCTCACGATCACATTCGCACCCGCTCTAGAGAATCTCACTTTGCCCAGCACCCCAGCCTCTCTCCCCTGTCCATCCAAAGCCACGCAAGCCCGCGTCCAACCTTCTCTTGCTGACGACTCACTCAGACCATCCATCTCGGACCATCCATCGCCCCGATCCAGGCGGTCGTCATCACCGTGAGGCAGGGTGGGGGAGTGCGAGACCACCTCCCCGGAAACAAGACTGTGAACCAAGACGGGACCCCGATCGACGAGCGAGGCGAAAGACATTTTTATTAGAAAAACGAACGAGGCAACTCTATCATCGATACCCTTCAAACACCTCTTCTCCTCCCAGCCAAAACCTCCCAGCAACACGGCTCTTTCTGCCTCTCTCTCCTTCTCCCCCTTGAGTCAAGATTGGCCCCCCCTAGCCAAAGCTGAGGCTGCCACCATGCCGACAGATTCATTCGCCCCTCACTCGTCCAAGAGGTCAACACGGCCCAAAGATCCAGCGAGCTCATCGACCGCCTCAGGATCCGTGCCCAGGCATTCGTCTTCTCTGTCTAGGCCGGCGCTCCCTTCTTCGTCCTCCTTATCTGCCCCGGCCAGCCCCAGGCAACCGATACAGGAGGAGCAACAGAGGAATTACAAGTTCAACATTCGACCGGCCAGCGTGGCCAAGTTCCCCGCAGCCTCGCCAAAGATCGGGGAGAAACAAGATGAGGTCCGAGACCTGCCAACAGCCCAGGAGCGAGGGAAGAAGAGACTCAGCAAACGGATCCTGACCGAGATTGATTCGCCCTCGCCCTCGTCGTCTCAAACCAACCTTCGAGTTTCCAACGACGGCCACGGGCATGCACCACCCTCGCTGTACGACAGCAAGATCCTCACATCGTTCCCCTTCCCTCACCCGACAACCCCAAACCTAAACGCCAAGGGCTCCGGTGAAGAGGACAGTAATGGTGGCTACTTTTCTTTGGCTCGCATCGGCAGGTGGATCGAGGCCAGCACGAGTATCTTTGCTGGGCCCTACGAGAGAAGCCTCCAAGAAGAGGAGAGGAGGGACAATGAGATCACCCGAGGGATTCTAAGGGATATCGAGGTGGGTAGAAGAGGTCACGTTGGAGGAGGTGCGGGAGGAAAGTACGGGTCGCTGGCGAGATCTGGCAGTGAAAGCGACGAGCTCGCGGATCCCTACGGCTATCGTAGTCTTGCTGGACCCACGTTGCTCCCTTCCTACAGCGCCGACCTGGCGGCTAGGAGAAGAGACCGGAGAAGGGCGAGGAGCCGCGCCCGTTTCCAGTGCATGGCCATATGGACGATCTGGGCGATCGTCTTCATCCTCGTCTTGGGCGGCCTCATCAGCATGTTCGTCGTAGATAGAGCAAATCCCCCCCGTCTCCATTGAATGGCAAGCGACCTCCAGTTTGAAGCGACCAGCTCGAAGGCCATCATATGCTGCTTGCGTGGGCCACTCTAACCCGCGACGTTGCCTGGTTCGAATGGCAAAGCAAGATGTGGTAGCTCTGGCATGAGCACGTAGACACTAGTCCCGCACACTTTGGTTGATTGCTGAGACCCGAATGCAAAACCCGTGATGGCGAGATCTTGACAGCATCAACTCAGCCGGGAAATGGCGAAATGCCGGTGCTCCACTACAACATCACTGCTTGATCAGGTGAGGTCCCATGCCCCATCGCTTAGGCTATGAACCCGCTCTTGAAAATCCCAGAGCCTGTCTTTGAGTTTGCCCCACACACCCTGATTGCCCTGGCGGACCTTGATCTTCAATGAGCCATTCGTCACCGCATCTTGATCGAGAGCATGTCTCACAAGAGAGCTTTGGAGTTTTTGGACGTCATCTGCAAAACGTCCGGAAAATTCGTACTTGATCGCTTCCCTTGTGGGTTCTTTCTCGACCAGCTGGGACAGGACGCGAGCCACGTTGGGCCGATGCCCCTGATCGTGAACTTGGCAGCGGTCATCCAGTACACAGATCGAGAGCGATGCATGGACCGACGAAACCCTCAAACGTCTCAAGGGTGACCTGTGAAGGGTCGAGAGCAGCCTGAGGACGGGGACAACCTGGGAAGGTGTCGGGACATGGACATCTAACTCCTCGACTCGGGTCCAGATGACCATCCTCCCGAAAATTTCGCGATCCTCATTCTCAAAGATTGGGAGTGCGATGACGATGCTCAAGTGGGTAGGTCTGCAACCTTTGCTTGTTGCCCTCTTGATCCTATCTGGCATGACATGGGCAGCATGACTCTTCCAGACCTCGCTGGGACCTTTTCTCTCAAACTCAGCCCTGAGCCACCTGGGCATGTCTGCTTTTTCCCTCTCGGAGGCAGCTTCTGCTTCGGCCGCCTCGGCCCTTTGCCTCTCCTCATCATCGAGGACATCCCTTGCCTCGTTCTCCCCCCAGCTCCAGAGGGGTTGTTCGACTCCAAACCTGCGGCCGCCTCGCACCTGGGAAGGATCACGCAGGACAACGCGGGATTCCGCGTTCCACAGGGAGAGGTGGGTAAGGGTGGATCCGCAGTGGTGGAGGAGGCGGAGAAGCTGGGACTCCCACCCGGCGGACTGGTAAGTGATGCGGGAAACATCGTCTAATCCCGAAAAGAGAGCTCGGGTGTGGCCAGCGCAGCGGAAGCGGGTTTGATGCTGGTCGTCGAGCTTGACCCTCTCGATCCACTTTCTAAAGTCTCTTACGTGGCGGGGTAGGACGACGACCTGGTAGAGGGCACTGAGGGCAAGGAAGCGAAATATTCGATTCACCGCGGAGAGGGATACGAGAGCCTTCTGCGAAGCTGGATCACCAAACGACGATGGGATGGAGAGGTGTTGGATGATTTGCTCAATCACCTCGATGGGCAAGGGAAGCTGAGCCTGGCGACCGCCAGAGGCTTGCTCGATCTGCATCTCACTCTCCTACACAGGGAAGTTTGGGGCGACGATGGTGATAATGAATGTGATCATCGGGGTCGACTTTGGATGGCTGATGAGGGAGGGATGATGGTTCCAGAGAGCAAGAGATGAAGGGGATGAGCAACGATGTGAAGATATTTTAGTACCCTCAACCTCAACCACTAAACCCCGATTCGAGCTAGTGGGGCAGAGAGATGGAAAGGTCTCATCGCCGATTCTCTCATCGCCGATTCAAGATTGGTTGAGTCACACCTCCGCCAATAGAAAGACTACTCGAGATCTGGTTCTCCTCACTCTTCCCTCCCATATGTCCTTCGCTTCTTGCTTTACGTCCAAAACCCTCCCAACGTCTTATCAGCTCGCTCAAAGGCATCTCCCGAATTTCCTTCGCTTGTGGGAGTGAACAAAAGGTGGTAGAATCGTCCGAAACAAGTTTATCCAAGCTTCCACCATGTCGTTAGCACGATCCCTTCGACCCCTGGCAGGCAGCCTTCAGCCATCATATCTTCTGAGCGGAAGGTTCCAGTCAGCTCGAGCTGTCCGACTTCTTTCCTCCTCTTCTTCCTCGGCAGTACCCAACAAGCCCCCTCACCTACTTACGCTCGCCGACCTTTCCCCACAGCAGATCGAGTCGCTCCTCCAGTCGGCCATAGAGCTCAAGAGCGCCTGTAGGACCACCAACCTCTCCCTCCCAAAGGATCAGAGGAAATCGTACGCCTCCGGCCATCCCGTCGATCAGTCTCTCACAGGAAAGTCGATCGCCATCATGTTCACCAAGAGGAGCACCAGGACCAGGGTAGCTAGCGAGACCAGTGTCGCCACCTTGGGAGGTCACCCCATCTTCCTCTCCCCCTCCGATATCCAACTTGGCGTAAATGAGAGCCTTTACGACACGGCCAAGGTCGTCAGTTCCATGGTCGATGGCATAATGGCAAGGGTGGGTGCTCACGACGAGGTCGAGACTTTGGCTGCCAACTCGACCGTCCCGGTCGTCAACGCCCTCTCGGCCCGTTACCATCCGACCCAGATTCTTGCCGACCTTCAAACGATGCTCGAGATTTATCCGGCCAGCAGGACCTCTAGGAGCGCTTCCCTTCTGGCCCCGCTCGCCGGCCTCAAGGTGGCTTGGGTTGGTGACTCGAACAACATCCTCAACGACATGCTTGTCGCTTACCCAAGGCTCGGAATCAACCTCTCCGTCGCCACTCCCAAAGGCCCCAATTACCAGCGCGATGAGGTGGTCTGGGGGACTATGCAGGACGGCCTCCATGCCATGACCAAGAACCCCACCGACGGCGTCACCCAAGGGATCGTCACCTGGTCCAACGATCCAGCCGAGGCGGTTCGCGATGCCGACATCATCGTCACCGACACCTGGATCTCGATGGGTGATGAGGCCACCAAGGAGCAGCGCCTTCGCGACTTTGCTGGCTTCCAGGTCACCGAGGAACTCGCCCGCCGTGGAGGGGCCAAGCCTGACTGGAAATTCATGCACTGTCTACCAAGGAAAGGAGACGAGGTGGATGATCAAGTCTTCTACAGTGACAGGTCGGTCGTCTTCCCAGAGGCGGAGAACAGGAAGTGGACGATCATGGCCATCTTTGACCGTATGTTCGGAAGGTGGCAACTGTAAAGCTGCGCTGAGCATAACCTCTCAAGTGATGCCTCGTATCAAGATGAGCCTGGCGTGGATTGAGGTGTAAGACTCAATAAGGTCGGGTACTCAACCTGCACGATTCTCATTCGATGAGTAAGCATCCCGTGGATTCAGCTTTATCCCCAAGGACCCAAGTTCGATGAAAAGAGGATCACGTAAAAACCCGTTCCTAGAAACTTGTGTCATGCTCGCACTTTGTATTTTACCTAACGAAATTTGCATGACCCGAGACCGACGAAAGACGAAACTGATCGCTCAGATCTTCTCCGATTTTGCCTTACGTCAAGCTGGAATCGGCGAGATCAAGAAAATCTAGATCTCTCGAAACGTCCTGTACCGCACGCCGACCAGCCCGAGGATCATTTGAGATTGAGGGACGGAAGAGACGAGTGGTGAGGGTGTACTCCCTTCTCTTGTGTCTCAGTTTGTTGCTCTTCTATTTTCACGACCCCCTTCTTGGAAAAGCGACTTTTGGGAACAGAGGGGGCATTTTTTTTGTTCATTATTCATTTCTCCATTTGCGAGATAGGGTCAACAACGAAAAATCTTAAAAAAAGACGCCCGACAACCTATCCTTGAGAATCAGATTTTGTCCTTTCCTTTCATCTTGACCTCGTACTCCCTCAACGCCACTTCAGGGTCCCAAGCTCTGTAAAGGTTCTGGACTTTCCTCTCCCTCTGAAGAACTTTCTCCCCGTTCGGACCCAGTACCTTGGTCCTCCAAGGTGTGTCGATTGCCGCTTTGTACTCCTTTGAATCGATGTAATCCTGGTTGGCATATTCTACGTTCCCACGAAGGAGGAGCGGAGGGAAATGGAAAGATGATGTTGACGGTGATAGAAAGAGGAGAGACGAAAGCATTCGCGTCAGGGCTGAGGCTGGATTTCTTTTTCCAAACATATCAAAACTGCCTGCCAGCACCCACCATGTAATCCAAGGATTTTCGGGATCTCATTGACGTCTTTGCCATCCTTTGCAGCTTTTAGACCCACCACGCTAGCATCAATCAGGATGTACCGCCTGGTCCTTGTCCATCCGGGGCATTTGCTAAGCATCAGGGCGTGCTCCTCGTCAAACCACTTGCCGTACTCCTCCTCATCCTGGACCGACACGCTGTGAGCCACAATGTGATTCGAGAACCTCTCCACCTCCTCCTTCGTTTCAGGTTTGAGAGATTCCTCGGCCGATTTTGGTGGGTTGTGGATCCGTCCGTCTTGGTGAGAATCGTAGACCAACTTGTAGGATCTTCGGTCCAGAGCTCCCAAGCGAGCGAAGATCCCAGCCTCTCTGGGCGATCGCTCGGTTCGGAGAGACGTGTAGGCTGGATCCTCGAAGAGAGCATTGGATGAGATCGCGTAGAAGGCTCCCCACGAGGTATTGATCACGGTCGGGTCGGAGACCTTGTTCAAAGGATTGAACGTCTCCGCCACCTTGTACCTCGCCGCTGATCTGAAGGTAGTGAATCTCTTGGTACGCAAGGGCACGTGCTCGTTGTCGTACCAGTCTTTCCGCAAAGTCAGGCGGCGATGCGATAATCGTGTCAGGTATAGATCACCGCGAAGACGTTATGCCCCCCTCTCAGAAAAGAATAATTGAAATAGAGAAAACACAGGTGAAGCTACTCTCACCTTGGAACTCTTCGAGACTAAGCTTCTCGCCTGGCTCGGAATACACAAGAAGGAGGCCAACATCCTCTGCCTTGAAGACGCTTTGGCTCTCCTTTGACTGCTCGATTTTGTTGGCGCTTCAGCAAAGTATGATGGCCAGACGCGATTAAAATAAGTTGTCAGATCCTTCCATCCGGAACGTCCGATGGGATGGTCGAGTCTAGATTCCATGAAAAGCACTGCAATCCTACGGATTGTGTGGCAGCAGCCATGGATGCTGGCGAGCGAACAATTTTGCAAACAGTGCGGAAAACGAAGACCCTGTGTGTCCCGCATACACTCATTTTAAGCCAATTTTGATTACTCACGATCTTTCTCTGAGGTGCGCCAAGGTCCCTTCATGAGTTTTCTGTACACTTGGCCTGGCCTCCATTCGCTCCATCCAGGAAGTTAACCAGGAAAAGTTGCTTCCGGAGCCTTTTCGCAGAACCTCACCCTACGTGTTGGCATGGGAGAGAAAGGAGTTGTCAAACTTGCAATTCTTTCACTTGGTCCGTATCTTTGTCCGCTTTTGCTTTGCCTGACTTTCCCGCCTTGACTTGGACTTGATCAAGCTGGCTCTTCGTGCATACCATCCCATGCCTACCGTTCTCTCAACTCACCTGAGGAAGCGACTTGAGGTCAGCAAGGATCGGGTAGAGGAAGAGGTCTGCCCACGTGAAGATGTTACCCATAACCCACTGTCCCTGACCTTGTCCATTGACGAGAATCATCTGCTCGAGCTTTCCCAGAGATAGCTCCATACTCTGAAGATTTTCCTCCAAGGCGACGGAGATGGTCGCTTGGTCGGCTCCATTCTTCTCCATCCTTATGACTGGCTTTACGACGCCGGTTTCGATGGTTGGGAACAAGGTCATGGAGATGGCAGAGACGAACTGATCCACCCTTGCACGGAGCCTAGCGGATTGAGCTTGCTTGGGCACCAGATCCGGAGTTAGAACCTGACGCGACGGGTGGTTTGGGACCAATGCCTCATCAATATACCTTCTGATAGCGTTCGATTCGAACAAGGTGACCACATTCTCGGGAGAAGTGTAGAGCCCATCAGGGCGCTGTCAGCCAGGGGATAGAGGGAGAGGGAGGGAGAGGGAGGGAGACGGGTTTAGCGCGAGTCGAGCCCGGGGGCTGGGAGTCAAAGTTGAAGAGTACTTACGTGGACGAGGACTGGCAAGAGGCCAAAGGGGTTCCTCTTCTTAATCTCTTGCGAGTGAGGTACGTGGGAATGCTGGATGAATGGGATGCCGACCTCGTGCAACCCAGTTAGGATACTTCGGGTGAAGGTGGAAAAGTTGGCGCCGAAAATCTCGACAGTGCCAAGATCCTCAGGGCTGCCAGCTTTGTCGGGGGTGGTCATGATGGGGGAGGCGCTGATGATAGGTAGAATGAATGATGGAGGTTCCCTTTTGTACTTTTAGCGGTTGGAAGGATGATGCGCGTCAGGAGTTTGAGCGACGTTCTGGTTGCGAAGGATAGGGATGGAGGGAGGGAAGGGAGGGAGGGAGGAGGTGTGAGGGAGGAGGGAGGAGGGAGGAAGGAGGAAGGAGGAGGGATGGAAAGACGGAATCAAGGAAACGCGGGGTGATGTGGAAGAAGGAATTCAGAGGAGAGTGGGCACCACAGTCACTCTGTCACACTGTCACACTCTGGTGTGTGGATCAAGAACAACTTGAATGGCGGGGCATCTATCCCGATTGCAATCCAGCATGCTATGCACGCCGTCCTGGCCTGTCCCCCCATCTTCCTTCTTACGGATTCTTGGGCAAGCGAAAGGGACAGGAGGAAGAAGGGATTATGGGGAAGCGATTAAGAGGACGTCCTCTCCCTCTTCCCTCAGCAAAGACACAGTCGAGTAAAAAATAAGAATAAAAATAAAAATAAAATATTCGAGTGGAGGAGGATGGAAGATCAATAGTCCGTCTCTGGCCCTTATTCCGTCATTTCCAGCTCCTCTCCCCCTTGGTCTCTCAACGCCTGCTTTCTCCCTCTTGTTCCCCCCAACTCCCTTCCCCTCCCCTCACCTTTCCTAAACTTCTAGAATGTCCATTGCGTTCAGGCAAATCCCCCTAAATTTGCATGTTATGATTGCTGAAAAGTGAAATGGAAGGAAAGCGAACGTTAAAACCCTTGATGATCAAAAGCCCCTACAAGTGGGACTGAGACTAGCTGAATGGATCGATAGGATGGGCCGAAGGGGTGTAGACAAGTCGACCCAGCCAGAAACATGATTCATGGAAGCATGGATGCGAGAATACCGCCAAGAGCCATCGAGCCTACGAAAGTCGAGAGTGACAATAGCGAATCGAGCTCAAACCCCTGTCCCGATAGAATGGCGGGGAAGCCAGCGGTGAGGGAAACGAGTGCTGGGCCTGGGCACTGCGTGACGGAGAAACGATGCGAGGTTGAACAAAATTTGATCGGCATTTCAAGGTTGCAGATAGAAGTCGGCGTCAGCCAAGGGGTCTGCGTCGCTTGCGCTTAGCAGTGATACGTTTGATTATCTCTTTGCTCCTAAAGTATGTGGCAACGGAGGGTGGGGAGCTCTTACGTACCAATCCTGTGGCGCCCCAGCCGATGCCGAATAAAGCAGCGCCGCCGACGAGCTTGAGGTCGACGTCTTTCCTTGACGGCAATCTCCACTCTGGGCTTGCCTCATACAAAGTGGGCCGGGCGCGAAGCGGAGCCTCGACCCGCTCCTTCTTGCATTGCTCGAGTTTGTTCACCCTTGGAAGAACTTGGTAAAAATATCCGATGGAAGTCGGAATGATACCACCTACGGCGACCATCGCCAGGGATGGATCCCACGCGCCGGTCCTGAGACCATTTGGAGAGAGGTTAAGGAAGCCGAGGACCTTTGAAGGTCTGAGCATTCCGCTCGTTGCCAGGCCAAGAGCGAAATGGAGACCCACGGTAAATGCGGTCATGTCGGATGCAAATTCATGTCGTTTCATCACCTCAGTGGATGTCGAAGAGGCGCCGGAGGGTTTCTTCGCCGCCATGAGTCTGACGGCAAGACCGTAGAACAAAACAGGGAGCTGGAAAAGGCCAATCACCCCCCAGTTGGGCTGTACAAAAGACTTTGGACTTAGATGCTTGGGGTGGATCCAGTCAGACCAGAGCAAAGGTGGTGAAAAGTTGACATGAGTGATTACCGCCACACTGAAAAAGGTGGCGGTCGCTACGAGGGATCGAACGGAAAAGCGAGAGATTCCGCAAAGAAAGTGGCCGCTGGTGCAACCAGAGCCTATCTGTGAGCGACTCAACATCCCCAGCCATCACAGAGAGCGGTAGGCAAATGAGAGAGAGGTGAAAACGGTCTCAGCGAAAGTCCCCCGTTCGACCCCCAGGCGCATACATGGAGGATACACTTCGCTCCGCCCCTTCTTACCCGAGAGATCGAGAGATTGTCTGACGCTCACCTTGGTACCCGCTCCAACGAGCAAGCCCATGAGCAGACTGCTACCGAGATCGCCAGCGATAGGAATATTCTTATCCAGGATGGCAACTTTGAGGCCATTCTCAATTGAGCGCTTGAAAACACCTAGCAAAATACCTCCAAAGAGGAGGCCGCATGTGAAGAATCTGGCGGTTCTCAAGGAGGTGATGTCACCCTTGGTCCTTGGCCGATCGACCCCTGGCGGACCGCTTAGAAGCTGTTGGACCGTGGAGTGGAAAAACCCCGAGATGCCAAGCACCTGGCCTAGGTTGGAGAGGAGATGATGGACCGAAGAGGCCATCATGAGCCCTCCAACGAGCGAGTGGATGGGAGTGAAATTGGGCGAGACTTTGAACATGGTCGGGCTGAGGAAGAAGGAGGAGGAGGAGGAGGAGGAGGAAGGAAGAAAGTGGGAAGAGGAAGGAGATAGGGACAAGAATCAGAAAAAAAGGAAGAAAAAGGATGCGGGTGGCGGGTGTCGGTAATGAAAGGTAGGATGAGAGGACGAACAGAAGACTCGATTTGGATGAGGGAAAGGTGGCCAAGCATGGAGGCGGATCAACTAAAGGACCCTGACGAAAGTGTGGGTTGTAAAGGAAGGGGGGGGGGCGGGGAGGAGGAAGGGAAAGATTCATGTTCGACCGTTTCCCTACTCGGAGTGTGTCTCTCTGACCGGGTGATTGTGTGGGTGAGAGAGGGAGCGACCCTCTTTCTATCTCGGACGATGAGTATCTGGGCCGGTGAGAAGATGTGTTTTTTTGCGCGTATACATCACTTTGACATGACTGTCATACCATCCGGGTATTTTCACAAAGGAGTTTTTTGTTTTACTATCAGACCAAGCGTTCTCTCTATCCAACTCGTGATTCCCTTTCTTCCTCTCGTATTTTTAAAAGTATGTCCTCTCCCTTCTTCCTCTTTCTCTCGCACAAACGGAACAAGACGAAAAGAGCATTCGCTGAGTGAAAGAGTGAGTTTCGCAAGTGGAGGAGGGAGGAGGAGGAGGGAGAAGGCAGGAGGGAGGAGACGAAGCGTAAGTAACCGCGGGTTTGGCTCAACAGAAACGTCTGGTCCCCGACATCAGCCAGTCAAACAAGGATTCATCAACCCCGATGCGTTCCACCCACTCATCCATCGACCACATTTACTGCGACCCAGCCTTAAGCACTGCCATCGGCCCACGGCTTGGACGAGGCGAGATGGATCAGAAACTGAGAATGGATAGACCTGATGTGATCAAACAAAAGGTCAGGGAAAAGGCATAAAACCCGTATACAAAAAAAAAAAAAAACCTCCCCCAAAAAAAGAACGAGGCGGACAAGGAAATGAATGAATGAGGACAGAAAGGGTGCTACTCAAGGGATTCACAGACCTTGGCGTTCAAGTGGGGTGAGTCGAGCTGGTGGTTGGGAGCGGAGAAAGTAGAAGCCGAATCTGAGGTTCAATCCTGTCTTTGCTTTCCATCTAATCCATGCATGTACCACATATGGGTGTACAGCAGTACCTCTACCGTAGGACTTGGACCCGTCATCCAGGCAAGCCCTGTGCCACTGGGTGACGGTGCTGAGATCCTCATGCATACATTCGCTGGAGCGCTGCCTAGAGAAGCTTTCCCACCCCTTTGCAGCAAAACGGCCATGTCAACCATGACGCCAACCCTCTTTTTTACCCTTTGGGTCTTTGGGGGACCGCTCGCGACCAAATCGGGACAGTCGCACACGCAGATTACATTTGACCGTAGATACTCTGCGAGCATGCCCACTTAGACTCCTTCCATATCTCGGCATACAAACCACGTCGGGTGGAACAAGTGTGCCACCGCCTTCTGGTATTCTTTTTTTTTTCACTCATCACTTTCCATCTACCACTCTTCTTTCGAATCTGGTGCCCATCCCATTCTACGCGTGCTTAGGCATCCACGTTGTAGAAGGCGAAGGATGCTGTCAGAGAAAGAGAGAGGAGCGAAGGAAAAGGGACAAAGCGGGAAGGAGGGGAGGAGAGGAGAGGAGGAGCCCAAGAGGTCATTTCGTTAGCCCTATTATCAATGAGGAAGAAAGCGCGCGAGCCAAGGCTTTCTACCGGCCAAACTTACGAGTGCCCGGTTCGGCCAGCTCTACGATTTTGACGTCGAATCCATTCTTGCCTTCTAGCTCGCTAGTCTTGGCGATCGATTCCTCGGCGGACTCAATGTGCACTTCCCTGAAGTTGAGCGTCTTCTTGAGGTAGCTAGAGCCGGCTTTGAGAGTGTCCGATTCGTTGAAAGGAAGGAGACGGTTGAAAGCCACATGAGGACCGAAGTCAAAGATGCGTTTCTAGAGGCGGGGAGGGGGGGAGGTGGGGAAAGGAAGGAGGGAATGGCCGAGAGTGAGTCAAAAGATACATTTTTTTTTTGAAACGAAAGAAAGAAACGAAGAAGGAAGGTCAAGATGAAAACCTATATAGGAGCAGAAAATCAGTAGAGTCGGGATCGGGCTTCTAGTTGAAACAAAAAACACACCTTGAGCATCATGACGAATGGCATGACCTTCTTCTCCTTCAAGATACCAGCGGCAGCTAGGCTTTCCCTGACCTTCTTGTCGTCGACCGTGTTGGTCTCGGCGCTGTAGTTTTCCTTGAGCGTCTTGACGCAAATCTCTTGCCAAGCAGGGAAGCTTTGGGCGACAAAGATCCTGACCTCTTTTGGAGCACGATCATTGTAGTTCTGGGCCGCGCTGGCATCCTTTCCCTTCTTCTTCCTGGTCAGCTGGAACTCGGCGTCACGGATGGTCTTGATGGTGTCCCTGAGGTAAAGAGCAGCGCTGGTGACCGAGGCGTCGACTGGCGAAGACGGGGTAGGGAATCTGGCGTTCTGAATGCTCGTCTTCTCCCCGAGGAATTGTTGCCAAATGTGCTCTGCAAAGTGAGGGGCGATGGGGGCAATCATGAGGGCCTGGACTCGAATCCAGCTCATGACGAGGTCGACATGCATGCCAATATCGCTCGTCGCATCCCTGTATAGGTCGCGGGCAGTCTGCAGCTCGTAGAAGCCGTGCTTCATGGCGTCCTTGTAGAGCGCCTTCTCGTAGCACTCGTTCGTGACCGTGATGGACGAGTTGATCTCGTTCTCGAAAGCCCTGTCCCAGAACGAGTCCTTAGCGCCGCTTCGGAGCTTGTCCTTGTTCCTGACCATGTCTTCGCACCACTCGATCAGCGTGTGAAGTCGCAGGATGTTAGCGTTGGCAGTCTTTTCCTCGAAGTTGGCGTCCTCGATACCGTCACCGGCATCGGCAAGACTTAGACGAGTGGCATCGGCACCGAACTTCTGGACAGACTGGCGTAGGGTGAGACTGTTTCCAGTGCTCTTGGACATCTTCTTGCCGTTGAGCATGAGGTGGCCATTGGCGCGCATGCCCCTCGGCCAGTGCTTCTCCGGGAAGAGCGCCGCGTGGACGTAGACGCAGAAGGTCAAGTGGTTTGGAATCAGGTCCTTGCCCGACGATCGGAGGTCCATGGGGTAGAAGTACTGGAATTCTCGTCTCAGGACATCGGCCTTCTCTTTGGGGACCTTGGTCGAGGCTGGGAATTCCCCGTCGGAAAGGACGTAATCCCACATCTCGTCCGTCAGGTCCTCGGCCTTGATCCCAAGAGGACCAACTTTGCTGCCATCAGCAACACCGCCTTGGAGGTGGTGGGCGACGGTGTAGTAAGACATGTAGATGGTCGAGTCACTCAAGCTCTCGACGAGGTACTGTTGGTCCCAAGGAAGTTTGGATCCAAGGCCGTAGCTCCTCGCGCAAGCCCATTGTCGGAGCCATCCGAGCACCGCCTCAAACTGGTTGCGCGTCTCTGGCTGGAACGTGTTCATCTGAGCAACGAGCTTTTCGGCTTGGGCCTTCCACGAATCTTCACCGTAATCCATGTACCACTGGTCACAGAGGGCGACAACGCATTCATCGGCACTTCGGCTGATGACCTTGCCCTCTGGCTCGGCGTACGGGAAGGCGAGGTTGGCGCGGATCATCTCGTCCCTCACCTTGGGTTTGGCCTCCTGGACAGGCTCTCCCTTGTAGGTCCCTACAAGCATGGTTCCGTTGTAGAAGCCCTCCTTGTAGGCGATCTCCTTCGCCTCGGCCAGCTGCACTTTGTCCCGGGCGCTCTGGATCTTCATCTTCTTTACAAGGGTCTCGGCAATCATGTCACCGTAGGTTGGCGTTGAAATCACAGGGTAAGGGTCGAACGAGGCCCAGCGTGGATCAATCTTGTAGTACTCTGCCTTTTTCCTGAGGTCCATGAGGGTGGCGTAGTCATCTGGAGAGTCGGAAGGAACAGAAGTGACGACTCCGGTTCCCTTGGTAGCAAGAACAGTCTCCATCGGAAGGACGTAGACCTGCTCGTAATGAGCGAGGGGTGCCTTGATCATGGTGCCGATCAGCTGAGCGCCTTTGACAGTCGCAAGGCACTTGACTTGACCACGCTCCTTGGTGGTACCCTGGAAAGCCATGTTGCGGGCAGCCCTCTCGGTGCAAACGTAAACATCAGTGTCGTTGATCTCGAACAGGCCATAGTCAATAGCCGGTCCGACATAGCAGTTGGTCTGCCCGTACCTGAGAGGATGAGAGAAGACCGGGTCCAGCGTCAGGAGGCAATGAGATCAAAGGCAGGCCAAGTGAATCATGGAAAGAAAAAGTTCTCAGTGGAGACTCACATGGTCTCTGGTCGGAGAGTGGCAGCAACGAAGAAGACCTTCTTCCCTTGGACGACAGGATCGACAGCAGGTGCAGCCTCGGCGCCCCACTGGACAACCTCCATCTTCAGCGCGGTGTACTCTTGAGGGCCGATACCCTCACCTTCAGAACGGTCGTGGTCCATGCATGGTTGACCATCTTTCGGAGAGTAAATGGTGTAACGCTCGCCAAACTTGATCTTGCTCATGGCGTGGAGCTTGTTCATTTGCCATCGGACAAAGCTGTCGTAGTAGGGGTTGGCATCGGTAGTGATAAAGGCTCGTCGCCAGTCGATTCGAGCACCAAAGGACGTACAGTCCTCCTTGGCGATGGGAGGGAAGTAGGAAAGCCAGTAGTTGGCATCGGCAAACTCCTTGATCTCTTCGAGGGGCACGCCTGTGTTCTCCATGATCTGGAACTGGTACTTGAGACCAGTGCTCTTCCCAGCGAGCTTTCCTTTGGTAGACTTGTCAACCTTTCCAGAGGCAGCGTCAGGAGTAGCCGTTTCCTTTTCTGGAGCTGGAACCTCTTCTTCCTCTTTGAAGCCGGAGAAATCGGGTCCAAACAGTTCGATCTCGCGGACCAGCTTATCGGCGGCAGACTGACACATTTGACCGAAGAAGAATAAGCCGAAGAGGCGATATGTAGCATCGGTATGGATGAGTGAGCAGGAAAGCGTTGACGGGAGAGAGTAGAAGGGAGAGGGGATGGGGAGGAAGAGAGAGTGTGTGTGAGAGTGGGTTAGTATGAGGAAGAGAGAGAGAGAGAGAGAGAGAGAGAGAGAGAGAGAGAGAGAGAGAGAGAGAGAGAGAGAGAAGAGAAAGACTCACCCTGATTGGCATTCCGGTGACGTGAAAGGCCCATGGGAAGAGGGCACGCTTACCGAGCATGCGCTCATACCCGGTGGCGAACTCAACCTTGGAGAGTGTGAAGGCGTGACCTAGGTGCAAGCTGCCGTTCATGTAAGCGTATGGGATAGTGGCAAACCATTTTGGGTACTTTTCGCGAATCTCTTCAGGGGTGAGATCTTGGAGCTCAGGATTCGAGGTGGGCGAGTCGACGTCGAAGACGCGCTGCTCCTTCCAGTAGGCCTGATATTTTCCCTCTAGCTGCTGGAGAAAGTCACGCTTGGAAGTGTTCTCTAGCTGGATGGGGCCGGCGTCCGAGGCGGGATCTGCGGGCTTGGAAGGCATGGTAGCAGGAGAGTTGTGGAGAAGTTTGGCGAGGAAGCCAAAGGGGAAGAGATGTCCTGTTCCTGGGTCTCTGTGAGCAGCTGACCAGTACCTCTTCAGGGCAGGGGCTGGTCGAAGACTAGGCCTGAGCAGCGTCCACGTTTTGCCAGATCTTGAAGCGACCAAGGGTTGGGGCGCTCTCTAAAACTTCGGGAAGGTGTGGGGGGTTTGATCAAGGTTTAGATGGGAAGTGTGGGAGGGGAGGATGAGTGAGTGAGCTTGCGAGATGAACCTGGTTGATTGTTCGAAGACACCATGGGCCGCGGTGGGTGATCAACAACCCGAGTGAAGTTGAAGACCGACTTTTGGCTCAGAAGACCACAGATTCCCTTTTCTTTTTCTCTTTACTTTCTTTTTTTGAAGTATTTTCCCTTAAAACGGATTCATTATTTATGAGAATGATCCATCATTAATGATAAAGGACTATTATATGATTGAGGATTCATGATTGTTCGCCATCCTTTCCGTTTTCCCTCTCTATTCATTTCGTTCTTTTTCTTCTTCTTCCTCTCCTTCTTCTTCTTCCTCTCCTTCTTCTTCTTCTCCTCCTTCTTCTCCCTTTCCCCTTTCCCTTTTCTTTATCTCCCCTTTTCTTTCTAATCTGACTTGAACTGATTTCTCTCCTTCTTCTTCGCCTCTTCTTCTTCTTCTTCTTCTTCTTTTAATCGCTTCCCTGTTACCCCCTCCTCCCTTCGAACAAGCCATGTCTCTTCTCACTCACACTCATACAGTAGTTGCACCCCACACTCATGACTCTACTTTCCCTCCTTCTTCTTCTTCCATCTCGACATTGCCTCGCTTTGGGCTTGCTCGGTCCAGTCACAGTCTCGGTTTGTGGTTAGATCGTGCTTCACTTTGGCTGACTTGGAACCAACAATCACTGCCACTCATGACTCTCACTCTCACTTACACTTGTGACTTCTTTACTGCTGATTCGAATCGAACCTACTTGTTCGTTATGCTCTGGCTAGCCCTCTCTCACTCAATAACCTTCTCGTCTGGTGGAGTCCAGGGGTCACGTGAGGAGTCACTGTGAGTGTGGGTTGGTAACTCTCGACACTCTTAACCTGGGCGGGAATACCCAACTGACACTCATCAATGCGACTACTCGAACCAAAACTCGGGCCCAGAATTGGCTCATGAGTGAGTGTCTGAGTGCTTCGGGTCCAAGTTGAGGTAGTAGTCAAGGTTCTGCTCCCGCTTCGATGCGCCTCGAGAGGGAAGGAATAGGAAACCTCATTTTCATCAAGATTGTGAATCGTGTTCGGCTTTTTAAGCTCATGGTCACGGCTATCACTCTCATTTTCTAATCGTGAACCCGATTCATATTCGTTTGTTTCTAATCGTGATTATCACTTGGATCCAAGTCCCAATCGCATCTGGTCGCCATCCGCTTCACCAAGCCAACCCTTGCGACTGGTGAAAAAGATGCGATTATTCTGAAATTGTTGATGAAAAGGCGACCTCCACTTATCATGGCAAGATCTGGATCAAGAACCCAACACCTTGCGTCCTTCAGGAGGGCATCTAAACCCGATCCACTCACAACGAAGACGAGGTAGAAGAAGAGGGGAAACGAACGGAGGGCGACGATAGAGGCGAGGAACAAGTTCTGGGAAGCGTCGGAGAAATTCAAGGATGGTGGCCAAAGTTGGAGTTGATGTTGTCTAAATCGCCTGTCTCTCTGGAATCCAGATCAACATACACGATCGATATCCACTCTCCTCATCATCTTGCAACCTTCGCCAACCCCCACCTCCACCCCTTCCCCTTCGCACTCGTATTCAAACTCACACCCAAGGCGTGGGACACCTTCCAACCCCAATCGCACGACCCAAGCTCACGCATACATCATCGCCATCATCGTCATTACCACGCAAGAAGAAAAGCTGATACGGCAGGGTGGCTGGTCGAATCCACATGGTTCTGAACCCCACCTCAATCTAGCTCTCTCGCACTCTGACATTTCACATCTCTCATCATCTGCCTTTCATACCACCGTCAAAGTCTTTTTTATCAACAGAAACTGCCGCTTTCACATATCAGCCTTCCTAGAGAGCTGCCATCGCCCCCAGAGAATTCCGATCCCCTCTCAGCAACAGCATTGTTTATACGTCTTCAGTGACCAACATTCCATGCCGCCGAGCGTTCTAGACCTCCCTCGTTCTGGAAAGCTTTCACCTGCAAAGCTTCTGACATGTCTTCGGTCAACTCGAAAAACAAGCGCGCTCCCCCGGAGCAGTCATCTTCCAAAGATGCGTTGGAGCAACTGAGGCCGTACTCCCTCGAGGCTCCCCCTTGGAGGCCTCTCCTCCACCCCTCCTGTCAAGCCCTCGGCGCTCCCGACCTCTATCCAACTCGGGCCGGTCAGCCCGAGGATGACCTTTCGCAGGCCACCGTGAGATCAGGAATACCTGGCAAAGCCGCCGTGACCAATGAGACCTTCTCTGCCCATGACATGATCTACGACCGGCTCAAAGCCCAGACCATGTTACCACAGCTCGCCTCTTGGATGTCCGAGGTCCTTCAACGCCGCAAAGAGATGCGAACCAACCGCGTTGCCAAGTCCCAGCACAGGATCCCGCCGAGGGTGACGCTGAACGATTTTAAACTGATGGCCTACGTCAAAGACCTGGCCGACCCTGAGGTGCCTCTCCACAGGCTGGCCAAAAGCGTCCCTCATGGCTTTAGGGGTGAAAAGATGTTTGAGATGCTTTGGAGCGGAGGCGCAGCCTCAACTGCGGCTGCCAATATGAACGCCGCAAACTTTCCTTCGCCAAGGATCGGGGCCAGCAAGGTGGAAACCCCTCAAGGGAAAAGCGTCGAACTCAGTCGTGCCGTCTGGTTCATAAGAACCGCAGGGGCTGCTGAAATTGTGAGTATGCAGCGCCCTAGATTTTCCACATCTGCACAAAGCTTCTGACCCTTCTTCTCCAACTCTGCCATCGATCCATCCAATCAGCAATCGTCCAGGAACAAGTCGTCATTCAATTACAGAGCCGAGCTCACCTCCGCTTTGTCAAGCTGGTTGAGCAAGCAGCTTTCCGAGCTTGGTGTGGTGCCAACCAGCGGGGAAATCGGTGGAATCGCATCCGGGGGTCAACAGCGAAGCGGTGCGGTGGTAGGTCGAGTTTTCAACAACATGAGCAACACGAGGTCTGCCGCCGCCAACCCGACCCCGGTTTTCATCAACACCACGAACGCAAAGGATAGCTGCGCGACCCTGCAGAACCAGGATATGAGAGAGCGATGGACGAACAAGTGGGCCTACAGCATCACACTTGCGCGGCAGCTCAAGGCTCAGGACTTGCTCGACAAGGGAGTCCTCGCCAAGTGGGCCCTCGACAGTCTTGCCTCGATGAGCCCTGCCCAGACCTGGTTCGTCGTAGAGATGGTGCACGAGTTCCTTCAAGATGAAGGCCCAAAACGACCTTTTTCTCATCACCTTGCTCAGGTTGTTTGCTGTAAGCTCAAAGCACTGAAAGGTGAGGCGAACCGGAGAGCCCTGAGGGAGCTCGAAAGGCGACTGATCTTGATCCTCAGGAGCGCATTCGACCTCGACTGGGAATCATTTGTCAGGCCTCGACTATGGTTCGATCATGGCGATCTGATCGACCAAGTTCTCAAGGCTGACTTGCGTGATCAGCAACCAGAGGTTGCCCTACGCCTCGGCAAAGCCAAAGCGAGGAGCCGAGCTCTCCTGTTTCTGGACAAGCCTCTAGAAGGCAATTCGGGCGATGCGTTTGATCGGTCATTCCTTGATTCCGAGTACGCAGACGTCCATGCGCTCGACGCGCAAAACACGGTTTGTGACCGAGCATCGCTAGCCTGTCGGCTGGGCATAGCCTCAGAGTCAAACCCCTACGACGTACCTTCCCTCCCGTCCAAGAGGCCTATTGCTGACAAACTCGACACGCTTCTGATCTGGGCTTGCTCGAGCAAGCGGAGGAGGCCTCACCGGCAGTATCTTGCCGCTGCTATGCTCCAATCGCTCAGTGCGAAGCAAAGCTTGGAACGCTTACCGAAGGGCCACTTCTCTGTCAGATCCCCGGCGTCCTTCAAACTCGAGAGCTTCCTTCTTAGGTGGCTCAATGACGTCGACGTTGCAGCCTCGGAAAAGGCATTTCCGGCCGAGGAGAAGAGAACGCCAGGCAGCTGCAGGAGCAGGATGGAGTGTCTCGCCATGGTGGAGCTATCGTCGGTCAACCTCCTTTTCGGAGAGCTTTGTCGTAAAAGGCTGTTCTCCTACAACAAGTATCTTCAGTGGCTGATTGCCAGGGGCCTCACCGGTGCTGCAAGTCATCCTAGCGCAGTTTGCAGATCGACCACGGAAAAGGGCTCGCGGAGCAGATATGGCTCGGTCCACATGCGACTGCTCAGGTCTCTTCCAACCTACAACCATTCACCCACACTACTCCAGCAACGACGTTTGGCAATCTACGGAGTCCGCGACAAGGAATCCTGGGAGGAAGCTGCGGAAAGGAGGGCGCTCAGGGAACTAAAGCAAGCGCTGCCTTGGCTCTTCGAAATTCAGGACAAAGAAGAGGACTCAGCAAACGGAGACTCGAGGGAGCCGGATTTCGATGTCTCCCTATCTCACATGTGGACCGCTTCCCGCTTTGTTCGAGTTCGCATCCTCCGAGAGTGTGTCCTTCCTCGAATGCAAGCCCTTGCTCCGAAGCTGGACGAGAAGAAGTTCATCTGGGTCGCGACCATAATGGTTAGAGCGCAAGACTTCGACTCCCTGTCGGAAGTGAGTGTTTCATGTGCCTTGCTGAGAATCCTCCATCCTTAGGTAGCTCGCTGAGATCCTAAAGCCTTGTCGCTCACCTGCCTCTTCTCCTCCCTCCTCCTTTGCTTTCGTCCTCCGACTTGCTCAAAAAGCTTGTATTTTGTCTCCTATCCACCAGCTTGAACAATGCATGCTTGGATTCGGTCATCTCTTGCGTGGTAGAGCATTATGACACCTGGAAAGCTCTGGGTACATTCGAAAGCATGCGGCTTCAAATGGAGCAAATGAAGTCAAGCTCAATCGAGAGAGGAGATCTCGAGCTCGGACGCTCGATCAGCAGGGCGTTCCGATACTTGAATCAGGTCTTGGCGATTGAAGGAAGCTCCGTGACCGCAGATCACACACCAATCTTGGCATCAGGAGTAGGTCGACAAGAAACGGCCCTTGAATCAGCTCGGAAAATTGCGGCATCAAGGCATACACAAGAGATTTCGCGAGCTCGAGTCATATTTCGTGAAAGTCTCGAGCTTCTCTGCCATTGCTCGGCGCCTCCAAAGCCTGAAGTGCTATTTGAGAAGTTGAACTCAATAGTCCTTGACCCTTCAGTAGAGTTCGATCAGGATTTCAGACTATGGCTTGATTCCAGGCCTTCCGGTGGCCATCGCAAACACAGCGTACCATCAACCCTTTCCGCCGGCTTTCTCCAATTCCTTCTCGCCTGTATCGTCGAAGGACATCTCGACGCGGCGCTGGTAGTGGATCGGATTATCCTGCCAAGGACGTTTGACATCGCCTCAACCGGATCAGACCTTAGTGGCGATGATGCCATGGATGTTCTGCACCAGCTTCCATTGTTGACAGGATTCCTGTCCGTCTTATTCTTAGATCGGAATTCCAAGATCCTCACTTTGGACCCCAAGCATCGCTATCGCCTCGGAGCCGTCAGGAGGGTGCTATTCAACCCTGTCGGATATGAGATCACGGTGAGGCTTGTCGCACATCTGACGATCATAGAGAAGAATTTGCGAGATGGAGAAAACACTGCCTCACCCTACTCGTCGCCTGATGTGAGCGAGGTTCGGGACCTGATCGTTGCTTCAGAGCTTTTCCGTGCCTGCTCTGTGCTTCGCACAAGGACTCTGTTCGACATCCTCAGTCAGAGCACTCAAGCTATCTGGGGTTGTGATGCGCACTCCGTATACGACACCGTGGTCGGATCTCTGGATGCTGCGAGCTTACTCAACGTCAGTGTTCTTGAAGTTGACGTAGAGAGAATCGCGAATAGGCTCAATCCCTGGCACGCTAGTTTCACAGCTTGCGAACTCGAGCTCGTCATAGAGAGATTTCAGTGCCTAGAGCCAAGCTCGCAACTTCTGGCTGAAGCAAAACTCAAAGCCATCGCCACTGGCCTCTACGACCTCCTCTTCCTTCATCAGCCGTCTCTTGGTGCACAGCTTCTGCAGAGCCACAAGGGCTCGGCAATGATCGGCAAGATAGTGGATGTCGGCCTGGACAAATTGTGGCAAAGTTTTTCGCGCCAAGGTTTTGACTTTAAATTTCCTCTGGCGGAGAGTCTCAAAGAGCATCCGGCCGCTAGGATGTACTCGGCCTCGCTAAGGGAGATATTGCGCTCGAGCACCTCGTTTACGCTGCCATCGACCAATGTCGAATCTGCCAGCAAGCTCCTGGAAGCCGCTTGCGAGCAACTGGAGCTTGCTGGTGCCAGCCTCGAAGATCACGGCTCTTCGCGTCCCATCGCTTTCTGGATCCGTTTGCTCCATCTTCTTTTTCGCCTCGACAGTGTCTGGTCGGCGAAATCGAAATCCACAATCCAACGCTTGATCTCCGTTCTTTTGTCTCTCTGCGGTCTCATGGGGACCAAGTCTGAGCACGAAGGCCTGTTCAGCCTGCTGCTGGATACCACTGTCTTCCTTCTAGACGAGCTTCCCGCAGGGATGCGAGCTCACAACATCTTAGACCCTGGTTCCAAGCTTAGTGACCATCTCCTCCCGGAAGGAAATAGGATGCGGATCTTGAGCGTGCATTCTCTTCTTCATCAACTGAGCCAGGATACAAGCGGTGACATAGTCCTGGGACCGAACACCGAACTAGCCGTTGCGCATGGCTACTTTTCCCCATCCCAGCCAGAACCGTGGGAGTGCCTGGAATACATAGAATCGCAAAACACTCCAGGCATCGCGACCCCTTTGCAAAGTCTTGCCGGATCTGGCAAGGGGCTTGAGCCTGGAGAGGATCCAGGGCTCTCGATTCTTCCCAAGCTGCAGAACCTGGGATCATTGTCCCTCTCCACTTTTGGGATCCGGATGACAGGGGACCCTGTGCCAGCTCCGGTCTCTGCCCCACCCACAGTCGAACAAGCTGCCACCGAAGATGATTCTCTTACGGGATCTCAGGATATGAAGTCAGGGGTCGAAGAAAGCATTCAGCCCTGGCAACGTTTAGAGTCGGAAAGATCTTACGGTGAACTGGCAGGTGGAGACCCCATCTATGCTAGGGATCTGAGAAAAGGCTTGACCGGTGATTGTGACGCACAGCAAGAGCTTCGACACGAAACACCGAAAGGCGGCATTAGAGTCAGGGCGAGTAACCCGACCGCAACCACTACCACAATGACCACTATGACAGCCCAGACTCAGTCTCGGAGAAATGCCATCATGATCGACCTCACCGACGACGGAGATGAGCCGATACAAGTCTCGGATTCTGCCGCATCGACGACAATGATGGAAACATGGCCGTCCACCGAGAGGAGGAAGGATTCGAACACGAATGGCAGCAGCGGCAAGAGAAGCAAGAAGAGAAAAGATCTCGGTGATTCCCTCACGAAAGGCAGCGAGATGGAACAGCCGGTCACCAAGAAGACCGCTTCATCTTCTGCAAGCAAGGTCAGACCTTGAGGAAGTTTTGAGGTAAAAGGGTAAGGAAGGTGGGGGTTATGAAAAGACGAAAGGTTCTGATCTCACTCGTGCAAACGCAAGAAACCTTTGCCTTGGGAAGTCCGAAGGACCAAATCCAAGAAAGAAAAGCAAAAGTAAATTGAAAGGCGAGCATTCCTTCACTGATCACTTTTCTTTGTTTTCTTTTTTTGAGAGGGTGGGAATTTCACGGTTTCTGAGTTGGGGGCATGAGACCACGCCGACGCTTGAACGGGAGCACCCCGTGACAGAACAGCGGCAGTTGTAGTGTAGAAGCCAGAGGTGTTCCTGGAGAAGATAATTTTTTTACGTAAACTGTTCAAGGTCGTGACCAAGATCCGCATCAGATTGAGCGTGAGCGGATGATCATGCGATATGAACTCTTGGGGAGAACAGACAACTCACAGTGCTGAGATAAGATTCCGCCACAATACGGGCTCTCGCGTTGAGGCTCAACTTCATCTCGCTTATCTCCTTGTCGACTTCTTCCATGAATCTGGATTTGGAAAGAGAAGGTAGCGCGAGCTGGTCAGACGGCGGTGATATTTGTTTTCCAATCAACATTCAGGATGCTCACTGGATGATAAAGTCGACCAGTTTGTGTTTCAACATGGTCTCCGAATGGAAGTTGGTGATGAGGAAAGAAATGTCGAAGCCCTTTCGTCGAGAGAATGATTGAGCGTGTTTGGCGAGTGGGTGCAGGAAGACGTCCGCATCCGAGTTAGGCGCAGCCAATATCTTGTCATAAAAACGAAGAGCGAGGTTAAAAAAAAAAAAAAAAGCCAAAACTCACCGGGATCGGTTTCCTCCTTAGGATGACAAAGTTTTCGGCCCTTTGCATCAAGAAGCGGGTGAATTTGTGACACAAGATCCTCTCAATCTCGTCGGCTTGTTTGATCTTTATGCTGATCCTGATGCTGTTGACCGAGGGTTCGATCAGGACCCTCTCGTTCTCGTTCCTACTGATGGTTAAAGGATTGAGCAAGACCTCCTTCGAAGTCCGTGCTTCTACCTCGGGCTCTTGTGATCACATTTTCGGTGGATTCAAAGGTTACCAAATTTGTAAAGTGCTACGCTTGGGGCTTTTCAGCTCCATGAGATCGTCGATCGCAAGCAATACTCACTATTATGACGTTCGACTACCTGATGGAGTACCAGCGGGATGGAAAAAGAGATCCAGTGTCCGTTGAGTAAAGCCAAGGGTAGGATAAGGCATCGAACTGACGTTCTTGATACGATTAAAGGTATCTCTCACCTGGGAACTGAAATTTTCCAGTGTCATTGCGGATGTCAGTGTTGACCTTACACAGCTCAGGTAGGGCCTAAGAGTATTCGACTGAGCCAGAGAGAAGGAAAAGTATTCAGTCGCTTGGAAGTCAAGGAAGACTCGATTTGGATCACCTCAACATTTTTATTTTTATTTTTTTCTGTCGTTGATCCTCACCATATTTCCTTATTTTTCAAGAGCAAAGGGACGAAAACAAAAACAAGACCACAGAATCAAGAAGTGGTGAAAGCAGCCAAAAAAAAAAAGGGAATGAATATGCCCTTTGTTCTGCTCCGGCGGGGGTTGCTAGCTTTACCTGGACGACCTGACCTCAGGTAGGGGCGGGAGGGGGAGGAAGTGGAGGTCAAACCCTGCTCCGTTCTAAGGGGTTGTTGGATATGAGCACGCGCGGGAGGAGTGTTCTGAAAGGTATCTCTCCTGAAAGAGCCTACTGCTGCTGTTGAGAAGGGGTTGGTGCCGTGGATGAAGAGGGTGGCTAAAGGTGACAAACAGGTGAGGGTGGGTTGATGGATGGATGGTAGAATGGTAGGAAGACGTTCGGTAGTAGAGGAGCGAGGCGGTGGATGGTTTGTGCACGATCTGGCTCTGTGTGTGGATTCGATCGGCGCGGTGAGCACAAGCCAGTCTAACCTTGATCATTCACGATTGTGGACTTGGTTCCCGCTTACTGGACCTTCTTTCCTTCTTCGTTCACACTCCCCCCAACTATTCTGCTCCTTCCTGAGGCCAATCGTCAATTTGACTCGCCCGTCCCACCGTCAAACGTTACCCTCTTCGCCCAGCACCACATCATGTCCTTCTATCGCTCAAGCAAGTCGTGAAGGAGATCTGTTCGCGTCGGTACCGCGTCACTTTCTCCAATCATGAAACCTTTCTGCCCGAGCCTTCTCCCCTCATGTGTGCTCTGCAAAATGCGACCGCTAAGTTGGCTTTGATCGCGGGACCTGGTCTCTAAGGAGATGGTGGAGGTACGAGGAGAAGGGAGGGTAGACATGAAAGAGAAGACCATGACGACCCCTTGGGATTAGCGTGAAGAAATAAAGCTGGATCGAGCATACTCAATCAGGTCTCCAAGCAAGGAGAGGGCGCCAATTCATGTCTCGATCTACAGCACGCGAGTCCGGAATGCGTCCGGATTGTCGTGGCTGGCACAGAGTGTCTCTCTTTCTTCCTCCCGCCCTCTTTGCTACCCTAGTGAGTGATCATGGTTCGGGAAGGGTTGTTTCCGCTGGCTGGTGAAGAGATGGCGATTTTTCAGAGGCACACAACTTCTCGAGGCGAACCTCCCAAAAGCCAAAGCACATGAACGAATGATATGGTTGGAGATAGATGCGGGAGCAAGAGCGTATACCATGAAAACTCTTGAACAGCATGTTGTACAGCTCAACAGTGTGTACTGTACCTACTACCCTTTGAGAGTGTGCGACGATGAAGATGGAGTTGTCCTTCGACCTTGCTGAGGGTCTACGGGTACTCTTTCAAGCAGGGGTGAAGCGCGGCGGGTCCGATTCTTAACATTTGGATTTCTTGGGGTTTAAGTTGAAATCTGTCGTTCCTCGGCATCAGCTTCGACTGCGGTCGTGAGCGAAGCGTGCTTGGTCGCTGTCCTTGGTGGCGCCCGCTCGACTTAGGCGACCTGACAGACACACGTATTCTTCTCCTTGTCTTCGCCCCCTCTCCGACCCTGAAGGGGCACGGCGTGTACCGTTGACTTGATCGTTCAAAATTTGAGACTAAGAGAGATGATCAAGGGTTTTCTTTTTTTTACCCCTTCCCTCTCGAGAGTCAAACTTGAGTGTGCTTGAGTCGAAGTGGTTTGTGCTTTTGTGACTGGGAATGCTCCAACTAACTGTATTGGCTCTTGGGTGACGACGAATCACACAGCCTGAGTGAGGTTGAGTGGCAAGAGGAAGATGAGTCCGTCCCCCTTGCAAGTAGGTCCAAAGCTTGGAAACCATCTAGTGATCCTCGCCCAGCCTCACCGGGTTGGAGAGGTCTCGAGTTCGCGACCAAATTCACAGCAACCCACTCTACTGTATGTACAACATACATACAGTGGTCAAGAAGACCCCAGCTAGCTGCCCTTCCCTGTCTTCCATCTGTTCGACGCAAGCGAAGATGGACCTGTGCTTTACAAGGAAAGCAGTAGATACGGCGCATACTGTATGTACTGTATGTACAGTACTGTACTCATACAACACGCACAAGTATACACACTCTCCCTCCCTCTCTCTCTCTCTCTCTCTCTCTTTCTGTGGCCGAACCGAGAGTCTTGAATTCATAACCACCGGATGGGTTTTGGAAGACGGTTAGTGTGAGGGACGAAGCGAGCAGGCAGATCGTGCGAACCCCATATCTTGATGATCAGCTCTTGCGATTCCGAGTCTTGGCTGGACAGCCCAGCCTGGGCCCCAATCCTGCTCACTGTGCAAAACTTCCCGCGGGAAGACGGCGGACGAGATGAATGGCACCACACGTCTGTGGTTTCCCCGATCACCCACACACTCCCACACATAACGCCTTCGACATCACCTCCGACAGCGACCGACGAATCTCTTGGGCATGAGTCAACTCGCTCATCACCACCTACACCACCGCCCGCTCAATCACTACCAGCCTCTCCGCCATCTCGCTTTTTTTTTTTTCTTTTTCGCAACAAAATCAAGAATCAGCGTGTGATTCCTCGCCTCACCCTTCCTACTCTACCCCTTTCCCCCTCCCCCTTCTCCCTTCGCATCACCATCAACAACACTCTTCTACACCATTCACGTCTTCTCCTTCTTTTCTTCTCTTGAAAGATTGACCCGCCTCGTCACCCTCCCTTGCTTCCAGCAAAGACTCGGCCTTCAGCATTAACGCAAGCTGCCCGACACCGGCCGCCGCCCTTGAAATCTTCCATGTGAGTCTACAAAGGATATGTTTCCCACGCATACAGGGGCGAAATCTACAGGCCATCATCTAAAACACTTGTCATCCCTCAAACATCTCCCCTTCCCTTTCCCTCCTTCTCTCGTCTCTCTCCACCGTAATGCTCGGTCTTTGGGATTTCTCCTCGCCTTCTCCCTGCTCCGTCCCCCAAACCCAAAACAAAATTAAATTCCTGCAAATGAACATTCGTTTCGCAGCGTATCATTCCTTCCAGGATAACCTTTCCCTAGACAGGATTGACCCACAACAAAGGGCTTTGACGTATAGCACTTGTTCGGGTCCAACATCATCTCTGGCAAATTTTGGGCAAAACAGGTAAAGCATCCATCAGTATTACTTGTCATCTTGCCCTACCCTTGTTCTGCACAGAACACATATGGACGGTTAGTATCTGGGCCCTCTCGCTACTCGACTGCATGATGAGAAACGAATGGACTGAGCAAACTCAATCTCTGCTCGATTTCGACGACACTTCGTGAAAGCAGCGGACGCCCCATCAAAGATGGTCTCGGAGCCTAAAGAAGAGATGAAAGGCGTTCGCGAGCCAAAGCAGGTCGGGGACCTGTCTCAGCTCGGCAGAAATGGTCAAAATCTGGCGGATCACCTTGTGCAGGAAAGGCAAGAAAACCTTTTAGCAACACCTGCTCAGAACCTCACGAAAGGCAGCATTCCGGACGCTGGTGAAACGACGTCGGAGGATGATCAGCCCAAGCAAAGGCCATCCCAACAAAGGCGGGATTCTTCCCCATTACCCAGCCTGGAGTCCAGCGCAAGTTCTGTGAACAATGAGCCGACCGTTCAGAACGGCGAGAACGCCTCTCTCTCCTGCTCAAGCTCTGGTACCAGGCCTCGGCTCGAAAAGCGGGACACAACTGACTCCCCTCAAGCAGCATCTCATTCCAGGTCGGGGAAATTCAAGGGCCAATTCGAAGAAGCCGAAGCTGACCCTGATCTCTACGGCCTCAGGCGCTCTGTAAGTGTCGGAGACCTCAATAAAAAATGGGGGGAGGGACTTTTGGCATCTGATAGATGGCTCCTTTGGCCCAGACCCTGACTGCTGACCAATGACACAAAAAAAAAACATCTTTTAAAACGGTAACAGGGAAGATCAGCGAAGAAGAGTGTGAGTCCATCCTGACTGTTCTCGATGTGATGTTGACTCTTTTTTTTTTTTTTTT